>PVJI01014231.1:0-44968 GCA_004026765.1 Micronycteris hirsuta
GTGCATTATTCATCCAGGTAGTATCTAGCAAATACAGAGTTGGAAAGAAATTCTTCTTGACCTAAATAAACTTGAGTGGACACATAGCACAGCCCTAGGTTCATGGGAAGCACTCAAATAAATTTTTGAATGAATAAACCAGAGGAAGGTTCATGGAAACTGATTCCAGGTGATCTGTTCTCCAGGTTGTAATCAAGACTAAGAAAAAAATATAGCCCTGGCCAGGTGGCTCAGTTAATTGGAGTGCTGTCCTGTGCACCAAAAGGCTGCGGGTTTGAATCCTAGTCAGGACACATATCTAGGTTGCAGGTTCAATCCCCGGAGGGCAGGGAGCAGAGGTTGTATGGAAGGCAATGGATCAACATTTCTCTCTTGCATCAATATCTCTCTCTAAAAAAATCAATAACTAGGCCCGGCTGGTGTAGCTCAGTGGATTGAACGCGGGCTGGGAACCAGAGGGTCCCGGTTCAATTCCCAGTCGGGGCACATGCCTGGGTTGCGGGCCAGGTCCCCAGTGAGGGCCATGTGAGAGGCAACCATACTTTGCTCTTTCTCCCTCCCTTCTCCTCTCTCTGAAAATAAATAAATAATAAAAAAAAATCTTAATAAAAAAATCAATAACTGCATCCTCAGGTGAGGATTTAAAAAAGGCGGCTAAATTTGACTACATTAAAATTAAGAATTTCTCACTAAGATACCATTAAGAGAGTGAAAAAGCAAAGGTACAGAGTAGGGAACTGAAAAAGTGACAAATGCTCATATCCACACAATATAGAGAACTATTACAAATGAGTAAGAAAAAGATTGGCCCTGGCTGGTGTAGCTCAGTGGATTGAGCGCGGGCTGGGAACCAAGCGGTCCCGGTTCGATTCCCAGTCAGGGCACATGCCTGGGTTGCGGGCCAGGTTCCCGTGAGGGCCATGTGAGAGGCAACCATACATTGCTGTTTCTCTCCCTCTCTTTCTCCCTCCCTTCCCCTCTCTCTAAAAATAAAATAAATAAAATCTTTAAAAAAAAAAAAAAGAAAAAGACAAATGATCCCATCAAAAAGGGCCAAGATATGAACAGGAATTTCATAGGAGAGGAAAACACCAATGTTCAATAAACAGAGGAAAAGATACCAATCTCCTAGTAATTAAGAAAATGTAAATCAAAACCACAGTAAGCTATGACTCCACTTCTACAGCTTTGCAAAAAATTTAAAATCACAACATCAAGGGTGAAAAATGTTAAATCACAGACAAGGGTGTGGGATAACAGAAACGGTATATCTTCTAGTAGAAGTGTAAGTGGGAAAAACAATCACTTTGGCATTATCTAATGGGGCTGAAGCCATGCATCAGCTCCACTCCTAGGCAACTCTTGCCCATGGGAACCAAGTAACACATATGAGAATGTTCAGAGCACCACTGTTTGCTGGGGTAGAAAACCAGAACCAACTCAGTGTCATCAGCAGAGGACTGGGTAAATCTATCATGCTGTTTCATATGATGGGATTCTTCACTGCTGTCTGTGAAGTACAGCTACGTGCAACAAAGTGGATGAATCTTAGAAACGTGGCTAATGAAACAAGTCACCAAAGAATACTTATACTGTGATTCCATTACCACGAAGGTCAAAAACATTGTAAATAAATAATATCTTGTTTGTGGCCACAGATGTATGTAGTAAAACTATAAAGAAAAACAAAGAAATAAGAAAATCAAAATTCATTACACACACAGAATAATTCATACTACTCTGAAGGCGGAGAGAAGAGGCTGAACTGGAGGGACGCACAGGGGACCCCGGTGGTAACGAGAAAGTACAAGTTCTTTAACAGGGTCATGAATTCCTGGGATCTGTTGTATTGTCATTCTTCAGTGTTTGAACATCTTTCATGTATACTCTTTTGTATCTATAATATTTAATTTTCAAATATTTAAAGGAAAGACAAGTGAGTGACAGAAAATATTTATCACACGTTTAAAACAAAGGATTAAAAGTATAAAATAAAATGATCTCCTACAAAGGATGAGGAGAAAAGGAAAACACACTAGAAAAATGAGCAAAGACTATGAACACACAGATCACACAATAAGAAATAAAAACAGCCAATAAATATAGAAGAAGCCACTCAACTTCACTAGTCATAATGATGCAAATGAACCAGAACTATTTGTCACCAATCAGATTGGAACTATTTTTTTTAACGTGATGCTATCAGGATTAGTCAGGATATAAAGAATGGACTGACAAACTCCCGTGGCAGGCAATTGGATATTATCTATCAAAATTTAAAATGTAAATAGGCTTCCACCCAGCAATTCCTTATCTAGGAATCTATCTGATAGAAATACAAATACATTTGGTCAAGTTGTATATTAAATGTTTATTGTAGCATTATTTGTAATAATGGAAAATTGGAAATAACTTAAATGCCCATCAATAAATTAGAACTGCATTTTTATCATTTTGAAATGTTTTCAACTGCAAGTAGAAATTAGAAATTGTGCCTTAAATAAATAGGGACTCACTCTTACTACATAACAAAAATCTGGATGAAACTAGTGCCAGTGTTGGCTCAACTATTCCAAGTGGTCATCAAGGACTCGAGGTCTTTTTACCCTCCCGCATGCCCACCCCTGTGCGTGGACTGGATAGTGTTCTCAGCCTCTCACTTTCTTCCTCTGCAGGATAACCTTGCTGTGTGCTAGAACGGGCTGGTGTTGGGCTTGGCCTGCAACATGTATTAGCCGATTGAATGTAGGCGGAGGTAACCATGTGTGTGAGTTCTAAGCCAAGGTCTCGAGAGGTATCTCATGTTTTCTACTCACTCTCATGCACTGCTATGATCCATCATGAGAACTACCTTAGGAAGCCACTGACACAGAAGAATGAAGAAATGCATAGAATAGACTTGAACCTAAATTCGCAGCTTGGAGCCAAGTCCTGCCAATCCCAAGTGAGCACAGCAGAACCAGAGATAATTCGCACACCTGTGAGCAAGAAAATAAACATTTATCTCTATAACACACTGAGATTTCCAAGTTGTTTGTTAGATAGAAGAACTGACTAATACACTTCCCATGTGGACTTTCCACCCTTGCACCTGAGGCCTTACGGTCTCAGGATGGTTATAGATCCGGAAATCAATAATTATCTTCAAATGCAGAAAGCTGGGGTTGTGAGGAAAGAGCCCAGGAGGGAAAAAAACTCCTTGTGACTCTTTTGCTTTTTTATCAAGGAATAAAGATATTTCTCTGAGAACTTTCCCTTGCATTTCATAGACCAGAACTGTGTCACAGGATTACTCTAGCTATCAGGGAGGATAGGATGTAAATTCCTATAAACTGAGCCATCGCTGACTGGAAAAAGAGCTTACCTTCCCTGAGATCAAAGGACATCTGCCTTCTACCTGGTGGAAACCAGGGGTTGCTGGCAAAGCACGTGTAACTGTGGGGTCTACCACACAGAAGATGCGATACGGGGCAAATTCAAATAAAATCAGGTATATTTATATGAAATGACATGAAAAAAATCTCAAAGACCTATCATTCAAAATGAATAGCAAATTGCAAAACTATGTATATAATTATGTTTAAAAAATAAGAACTGTAAGTTTGTTTGGGTGCATATAGATGCATGTAAATACACAGAACGGGGCTTGAAAATGCACACCAAACCCTTCCCAGCAGCTGCTGCTGAACAGAAGGCGGTTCAGGAAGGGGGTGCATTTAACTGGACTTTCTCTGTTTACTTACTTACTAAGTATCATTTGATTTTTTTTAAAGAATTTACAATAGTTTACAGATTACTTCTTTAAAGATTACTTTGCATTAAAAACCAAAAGCAGTATATGTAAAAAAACTCAACGGTGAAAAATAATATGACCTAGAGAAGGTCTCTTTTTTTCATTCAAAGGTTTAAAAATAAAAAGGTTTTTCTCTATAATCCAGTCAGTTTCCGGCTCCAAGGAAGAAACCACTCAGACAAGTGGCCGGCTCACCGTCAAGTCTTCCGACTGCCTCCTGCTGGCGGCAGTTTCATCAGGAACGTCAGGCCATCCAGCATTAATCTCCACACACCCCAGACTTCCCTAACTTGCCAGGTCAGAGACCAGATTATTTATTGTTTGAATTGTTTGTTGCAAAATGCACACTCTTGTACTCTCTCTTGTCACCCCCTATCAGCAACCTAGGCACTTTTGTATAAATTCGATCTGCCTGAAATGCAATCATTCTTCACTTTAAAAGCTGAGTATAAGCCCTGGCTGGGGTGGCTCAGGGGATTGAGTGTGGGCCTGCGAACTAGGGGGTGACGGGTTCAATTCCCGGTCAGGGCACGTGCCTGGGTCTCAGGCCAGGTCCCCAGTGGGGGGAACGCAAGAGTCAGCCACACAGTGATGTTTCTCTCCCCCCTCTCTCCCTCCTTTCCCTTCTCCCTAAAAATAAACAAAATATCTTTTTAAAAAAATAAAATAAAAGCTATGAGTATAAATTCAAAGATGTTACCAACTCTAAAGATGACTGAAAAATATAGACTATACCTTTAGCTCAAAACTGGTTTTTCTAGAAATTATTTCAGTATTCCAAACACTCTTTCCAATGTAAGAAAGGTTTCTGAATAAACCAAATGAGAAACAGGAAGGCACTTGTTTCTTTTATAAGTTTCTAAAATAATTTTTATGGAAACATCTTTATTTTATTTAAAATTATATATTGAGACTATAAAATACCTCTCATTTCAATTCCATTTATGAAGACCTGAACTAATAACAGGGAGCTGAGTTTCAAAAAAAGATGATTAAGTTGTACTTCCTCCCCACAAACAGCTTATAATTTGGTAAGCAATACAGAAGTAAAAGTAGATAAATATAATTAAATAAATAACCAGGCTTAAAAGGGCAGAACTGTAATGAGAGAGAGAATTGCATTTTCCAGAACGCCTCTCGGGAAAAATATTGTACAAGGTTGGAAGAAGGATCAGCCTTGGCTGAGCAGCTTTGGGGAGAGTCCTGGGGATGGAGATGGGGAAGGAAGGAGATGAGCAGCAAGACCAGGCTGCTCACGGTCCCTAACCTAAGGGGCACTGCAGTCCTGTTCGGTGCCTGTGCGGAGGAGGCGCTGACCTGCTCTTCTACCTTTTGCTATCCTTTCCCCACACCTGGCCTCTTCTCAAAACAAGTGTGGTCAAAGCAAAGGGAGAGACTGACATCATGTTTTAAGTTTTGAACCTGTTACCGTAGCAGCTAGGAGTGAGCAGCCAGCGGGGAAATAAAGGCAGGGCCCTCAGCATTGTAGTCTAACAAAGAACTTAATACAGGAGTATTAATTCCGCCTTTTTCCTTCTTTCCTCTAAAAGCAAAGGAAGACCTGTCTCACCCATTGACATGAGCCTGGTCCAATAAGGCTGCCAGGCATTCCGAACAACACAAATAAATGTTGATAGTGCAGGGGGGAAGCCCTTGAGAGTCTGTGTGTATCATCTCCACTAGCGGGAAAAGGAAATCCTTGAGACTGTATTCACCCCAAGGCCTGGAAGGGAGAAGGGGAGGGGTCTACAGTGGCCCGAAGAAAAGCCCATAAACAACTTTGGTTAATTGCCTTCCTCCCATCACATATGCAAAATGAGCAAATAGTCTGGAGCAAGATAAGAATTCAGGTTAACAGACCCCTACCCATGCTTACTTCTGGGCAGTCACATCCCCGCAAAGCCTGGCACCACCTTTACCCATCAATCAAAACTTAACTTCTTCGCCACCACCGCATCCACTACATAAGTCCTCAGAACAAAGGACTCGCTCTCTCGGCTCTCCTGCCCCTGGCCACCCAGCCTCTGCCCCTGGCCACCTTGCTGTTGCCACCCATGCTTTTGCTCTCCCATTAGAACTTAGCACCAGTAAACTTCGATGGCACACTAATAGTCTTGCTGACCTGTCATTCTTTACTGTGTGGGCAAGAAGAACCAGGGTTTCTCCAGTAACATATTTGGTGCCAAAGCCTGGGATCTGACTCAGATCCTGACTTGGTTCTCATCCTTTGTCTCCAGCCGTTTGGAATGCAGGTGATACAGCCTCTCAAGTTTGGGGTGAAGGAGATGCTGCGCTGTGGGAGTGGGGCATTCAAACGTGCTAGGCCTGTGTTTGGAGGTGGAAACAATGAAATCTGAGTGCTTGAGTTCCACCCAGTCTCCAAAGACAAAAGAGGCACGTCCTCCCTCCGGCCTGAGTTCTTGGGCATCCCTACGTGAGTGGGGGCTTCGTGGAGGCGTCTGAGGTCAATCCCTTAGAAGTGCAGGGGCCTCATAGGGAATTCCCATCACCCACCACGTGAACTCCTTAGCCTTTTCTGCCTCTGAACCTGGCCAGAAGAAAAGTCAGTTTAGCCTTTTGGCCAGATAATTGGCCTGTTGTAAGCTTGTAGCATCTCTCTCTCCCAGGTGGCTTCTTGCAGCATCTTTCTTTTCTCTAGCACTTCAATTTGCATCCAAATACCCCTGGCAGGATCTGCAAGGAGGAGCAATTCTACATTTGCCAGGGGAATGTTTGGCTCTCTCTCTCTCTCTCAAGAAATAGCTGCACCATGTGGGCGCAGGTCAAGCATTTGAAAGCCACTAGGGCACTTGTCGCAACAAAGACACCTATGAGAGGATGAACTCAGACATGGACCGGGAAGGAATGCCAGGTTTCCCGCCAGCCACAAGCAGAAGTCCATGCAACAAGAGTCACACTGTAAATGCAATCACACTCCCATCCCTGCAGCGCATTCCCCACTTAGGTTTCGTTCTCGAGAGGAGAGAGCAAGATTTTAATCCTTAGTGGAAAGTGCTGGCTTTTCCAGGTTCTTTTCTCCTAATTGTGCTTTTATTCACTCAGATTTGCTTCATTCATGTTTCCCCCTCTTCATTTCATAATATCTCCTTAGGTCAAATGTTTGGCAACTTAATCAGACTTAAGTTTTGAAGGACTTATTACGTTTATTTTGGAATGTTGGTAAGTAAATTGCAGAAGGTCCAAATCAGTCATAGACGGTCTGGGCAAGTTGAAGAAGGATTGTGTAGGGGGAAGGAAGGAAAAAGAAGGAATTAAGAAAGTGAAGGAAAGGGAGGGAGAAAGAAGGAATAAGAAGGTGAATGAATGTGGAGGAGGGTAAGAAGGAATAAAGGAAAGAGATACATGCCACATTTATGCATGGCATGGGAAGGAAGGACATTCGAGTGGGTAACTCAAGAAGGGAAATGGAAGTGGAAAAGAAATAAGAAGGAAAGGTAAGCATACAAGTCTTCGAAACATTGTAAATTCTAGACCAAGGAGGACCAGGTCCTGGGAACAATAGGGTAATTCAAAGGAAGTAAGCTAATCAGGCTTAAGTTTCACTGGACTTATTGTGCTTATTTCAGAATGTGGGGTCTTGAAGAAGGAAAAATGAGCATATAAGTCTTCGCAAACTCATTACAGCTTGTAAAAACAGCAGGGTGCCTGTCTCTCCAACCCAGATGGGTAAAGGTGACACTTTAAGACTCCAGCAAGCTAATCAGCCTTGAGTTTTAAGGGACTTATGCTTATTTTAGAATGTTGTGTCTTAAAGAAGAAAAAATGAGCATATAAGTCTTTGAAACAATGACTAAATTAACAATAGGGTAATGAACTCTCTACTCAAACTCATTGCTGCTTGCAGAAACCGCAGGGTGCATGTCTTTCCAACACAGAGGGGAAAAGTGACACTTTAAAACTCAGGCCATTTTCGGCCTCTGCTTAAAGCCTGAGCCTGATAGATCCCAGCCGTCTCGTTCCGGCCTCAGAGAAATGTGCGGGAATCATAAAGAAATTTTCATGAGAATCATACTGCTTTTAACTGTCTGTTAGTTTTGTTTCTCTGTTCCTCCACGGGAGCAAATACACTTATTCTTTGCTTGCTTTCTTAGCTTTTGGAGTTTGGTTTGATCTTTGCTGTTTTGTATATACCAGGAACCTTCTGTCTCCACCATTTGGGCTTCATGCACTTGGACCTTGTCAGGGCTGTTTGCAGTGCTGGTAGGGATGAGATAAGATTCTAAGGCTAGTGTCCCAATGCCTCCTTGAAACTTCATCTTTGCTTTAGCTGTCATTTTTGCTTCTGTTTTCAAAAAGGAGTTGCTTGGTTTTGATTCCATCAGAGAGCCCATTAGGTGGACAGTGAAGCTCAGGGACAAGCCACGCCCAGCTGAGTATCTCCTCTGCCCCTTCTCGAGCCTCTGTAAACGTTGTCAAGGTCACTAGACAATAAAACCACTCACTTTTGAACACACTAAAAGAATGTAGTAATCACCAAGATAAATTTTTTTTTCTCTAGCCTCGGGGTAGCGGGGGAGACTCTATACTCCCAGCTCACTCCCCGTACCCCGTGGTATTTTACAGAGATAGGTTTGCCTATCCTCCTTAGACACCTTCTGTTTTAACCCAATAGGCCACCGAGACCAGAGTGACCCAGGGCCACACAGGTGGCAGATATTTCGCCATAGTAGGAACCTCTCTTATTGGGTTAAACAATATCACATCGGCCTCCGGTCTTTGCAGGAAATACATTAAATGACTAGTGCCATCCCCTCTCTTTAGCTCCTTGCGGCTGAGGAGCCAAGCTTTAAAAAAAAAGAAAAAAGAAAAAAAAAAGCCTTGAGACCTGCAGACAGAGCCCAGTTTAATTAAAGCTGTCAACTTCGCCAGGAGCAAAAGGGATACGAGTAGTCCATGGTAAGCTCAGCTCTTAGTCTCTTATGTTGCCAGAGATGTCCGGTCACTTTGTAGTAGGAAGTGGGGGACAATCTACAACCCACTAGGAGACTCCTGGGACAAAGATGAGCAAGGGATACCTCATGGAGCCCAGGAGTTCTTTGTTCTCTTTTCTTTCCCTGGCCAGCGCATCTGAGCTGTGTTGCCAGAATCATCTGGTAGGTTTGCAGTGGGAAGACAGGAGATGCCCTGCAACCCACTGGAAGGCCCCTTGGGTAATCAAGGCAGACACCTCCTGGGAGCCCAGGAGTTCTACTCTTCGTTTTCTTTTCCTAGGTGCTCCAAGGAAATACACCCTCTATCTCCCCAGGATCCCTGTTGGGATGCATTCTTAGGAACTGGTAAAAGTTTGACCCTGAAACTCTCAAAAAAAGAGGCTAATCTTCTTGTGTAACACAGCCTGGCCTCAGTATAAGTTTGGAAATAAGGAAATATGGCCCCCAACTGGGAGTATCAATTACAACACTATACTCCAATCACATCTATTCTGTTGGAGGCGAGGCAAGTGGTCAGAGTTCCCTACATGCAAGCCTTTTTTATACCATCTCATATTCCACCTCTTTGTTCTGGGTTGACAGAAATATCTACTTTGGGGTCTACCAATGTTAATTATAATAAAGATAAGGAAATAACACAAGGAAAGGAAGAGAATTCTGAGCTCTTCTGCAACACACCGATAGAGGCCTTTCAGAAATACACTAAAATAGATCCATCCTCCCCAGATGGTCAAGTATTAATAGGGCAACACTTTATCACTCAGTCAGTCTCTGACATCCATAAAGAGCTTCAGAAATTACAAATGGGACCCCAAATCCCTTTGGCACAACTGATGGATGCTGCCCTCTCAGTCTTAGAGGAGAGACTGGCACTAGCTATCAGTGGCCACACCGGCCGTGTCCAACCACCTCAAGGTGACCTGGGATAGTCACAAAGGCCTGAAGGGCACGAGGATCAAATGCGCTTTAAGTGCAAATGCCGTGGACACTGGGCAAGGGAATGCATTAGGCCACCCCCAGGGCCATGTCCCAAGTGCAAAGCTACAAGCCCTGACCCTTGGCACTGGAAAGCAGACCGCCCTCGTTCCCAGAGCAGAAAGGGGTCATCTCCTATGGCCATGGCAGCACCTGAGGACCGAGGGTGCCGGGGAGCAGGGTGGCCCTAGCCTGCACCAGCATCTCGATCTCTACAGAAGGACCCCGGGTGGTGCCTGATGTGGCAGGTAAGAAAATTAATTTTCTAGTTGATACTGGGGCCACTCACTCTGTTCTCGACTTTTACACTGGACGTCTCTCCTCTAACTCGAATAATATTAGGGGGTTGAAGAAAAATACAGGGCTTGTTGGTACATGCCCCCTGTCACTTGTCAATTTGAAAACCAAATTTTTCCACAATATACTATTTGGACCCCTTTATTCCCAAATTTAATTCTAAAAATGAATTTTCAAATCATACCTTAAGAATGGCAAGAATTTATAGGACCCTAAGGAATAACTGAACTGGTGCTGCGCCCAGCACCCCACGTCCTGGCCTGGAAGCCTCCTACCGGGCCATCAGCTGTACTGGCAGGAACCTAAGGCACAAGAGAAAGCTCCTGCAGGTCCCTCGTGAGGGCGCCAGCCAAACAGACGTGAAGGTGGAGTGCTGCTCTTGTTGTGTTTATACAAACGGGCAACATTAAAACTGGACTTAATGCTGTCCCTTTAATGACAACGAGGGTGATCTTAAGGAGAAAAATCATGATTCAAGGAAAATCACAGTGCTCAGTATTGGACATCGGAACGGCGCAGCTAACTGTCTTCAAAGTTTGTTTCCATTTGCAAGTTGAAACTGAGTTTGTAACATCATCAAAGATACTCAATTTATAGGCAAGAAGGATCTGTCAAATTGCCACTGTTAAATGTCATTCCAGCAAAGGCCTTACAAGTGGATGTCTTCCCAAAAGACAGTCTCGCAGACTCAGAGACTGGTTTCTGGGTTGTTGTGGGAATTAACCATTTTGCACAATTTTGCTAATTGCAGGTTTGTCTACCCAGCTGACGAGCCCCTGCACCGGTTCCAGCCAGGGGCTGAGTTTCACTGCAGACCTGGAAGACTCAAGGCCCTGAACTGCAGCTGGCCGTCCCCATGACGCCCTGTTGGCATCACATTCTTCCCTAAAGCTGACGGGAATCAAGCCCTGGATCCGCCACACGGCACCATTGTTAATTATACTAGTAATATTACCATTTGGACCCATGATAATCAACTTACTAACTGAATTTATCTCTTCTAGAGAAGAAGCTATAAAGCTACAAATGACAACCATCAACCTCTGGAACCTCAGACTCCGGACATCTATCCTGGGCTGATGGAGGGACACCTCCCTCCACCTCCTCTGACTGAGATTAGGAAGCAAAGGGAACCCAAAGGCTCAACGTCTCTTTTACAGTAGAAGGCAGTCAGAGGGCCGTTGCCCCCAAGCCCCGAAGATTTGGGTTCCGAACGTTTGAGGGGGGAATGTGAGGTAGGATAGACAGCAAGCCAAGGCAGGAAGTAGGAGGGAGAAATGTCTCACCTGTTGGCCCAGCAGTCCTGAGCCCAAAGTCCCCAGAGATTTGGGTTCCTATTACTTGAGGGGGGAACGTTAAGGTAGCAGCTAGGAGTGAGCAGCCAGAGGGGAAATAAAGGCAGGGCCCTCAGCATTGCAATCTAACAAAGAACTTAATACAGGAGGCTAAAAGCAAAGGAAGACCTGTCTCACTCATTCACATGAGCCTCGTCTGATAAGGCTGCCGGGCATTCCGAACAACACAAATAAATGTTGATAGTGTGGAGGGGAAGCCCTTGAGAGTCTGTGTGTATCATCTCCACTAGCGGGAAAAGGAAATCCCTAAGACTGTGTATTCACCCCAAGGCCTGGAAGGGGGAAGGAGAGGGATTGACAGCGGCCAAAGAAAAGCCCGTAAAACAACTGTGGTTAACTGGCTGCCCCCTGTCACACATGCAAAATGAACGAATAGAGTCTAGATTCAGGCTAACAGACCACCACCCATACTTATGTTTGGGTAGTCACATCCCCCCAAAACCCGGCACCACCTTTACCTGTCAATCAAAATGTATCTTCTTCACCCCCACCCACTATGTAAGTCCTCAGAACAAAGGACTCGCTCTCTTGCCCCTGGCCGCCCAGCTTCTGACCAACCTTGCTCTTGCCACGCTTGCGTTTGCTCTCCCATTAGAACTAGCACCAACAAACTTGGCTCACACACTGATAGTCTTGCTGACCTGTGTCGGCAAGAACCAGGGTTTCTGCAGTAACAAAATCATCTGAAGCACTTTTATTTTAATCATTGCTGCAAAGAAGCTGCACACTGAGTGAGTTTCTTGTTAATGCAAGAAACACACTGTGGTTATATTGTGTAGACAAAATGCTTTTTTAAAGGCATTCAAATTTGTGAGCCTTCACTCTACTATCTCAGTCCTGAGAGGCTGGCATTTCCCTCCTGAGCTCCAGACCTCCATTCATCATCTCCAGATTTAAATCCTCATCTTCCCCCAGCAAGCCTGCCTTCCTTATCTTAGCAAGTAAAACACCATCAACCATCTTACCCAAACCAAAAACATGGGAGCCGGCGCTCTCTCCTCTCTCAACCTCCCCCACTCCAGTGAGTCACTGACTAATTCTACCCACCAAGCATCTTCCAAACGCAACTCTGTAAACTCCGTGCTCTGTGCCGCTGCTTTAATTCAAGGTCTATCATTGCTCCTTCCTTGCCCCAATAACTCTCTATATGGAATCTCTGCTCCAGTCTCATCAGCCTCCAGCTGTTCATCTTTTTCTATTGTCAAACGATCTTTCTAAAATGATCATTTGATTATGTTATATTAAAGTCCCTCAGGGCTATCATTCTTCTAACACAAAGTTCAAGCCCTTTTTAACATAGTGTACACAGTTCATGATGGTCTGTCCCCGCTGGCATTTTCAGTCTCATCTCCCACCACTCCCCCATACAAAGCCTATCTTAGCCACATGGCATGACCCATGAACGCCACACGGGCCTCCCTGGGCTGATACAACGGTGAACAGGAAGTCATGGCCCCAGCCCTCCTGGAACCTACAGTGCCCTTGCAGACCCTTGAAGATATCACACTGTCCGGGGCCTCTGTGCCTTGACACATGCTGCCTCATCTGTCCCCCATCCTGGCTTCTCAGAACCATAACTTGCTGGCCCAGCAGATGGCGAGCTGGGTGACCCTGAGCAAGTTACTCAACTCACCTCTCTGAGCTTCAGTCCTTCCTCTATAACATGACTAGGTAGCCCAAATGATCTATAAAATTTCTCCCAACTTTTGCAAGTTAGAAATCTAAAGAGTAACTTTAAATTTTAAAATTAGACCTGAAAGAGTGTTCGGAAGTGTCTCAACAAATGGTGATGTTTAAACAACTGTAAACAGCACTGTTAATGTGTCAAAATTGCCAAGGCTACTTTTACTACAATGATCTCACCAAGAAGTGGAACCTAATCAACGAAACAAACAAGCAAGCAAAATAGAACCAGAGACATCGAAATAAAGAACAAACTGACAGTAACCAGAGGGGAAGGGGGAGATGGGTAATGGGGGAAAGAAGGCAAAAGGTCGTCAAGGCACATGTATAAAGGATCCACGGACAAAGCCAAAGAGGGGTAGGATTGAGGGCGGGAGGTGGGGGTGGGTAGGGCAGGGAAAGTGGTGGTGGGAAATGGAGAACAACTGTACTCGAAGAACAATAAAAATAAATTTTAAAAAAGGAAAGGATTTATATTCCAAGAAAGATATGCCTTCCACTGACTCTTAAACTCAGATACCCTATTACAGTATAGTTTTATTTAACTAAAGTACTTTGTAAGTTACAAAGCACTAAAAATGCTTCTGTTACTCCTGTTAACTATAGTTGTGCTGTTTCTCCATGAAGTCATCATAGCAGTGCATTCCCCAAAGTTCAAGGAAAGGAAGGGTGACCTCACTCTGAAAAGCTCCTTCTTTTGAAAGTGGGCCTTGGGCACATTTTTCCTGAATACCCAGAATCCAAATTTATACTACTGAATTACAAATAAATCTCCTGGAACAGGATCAGACGGTGCCAAGGCTTTCTTCAGACAAAAATAAAGCTAGCTTTGATGTATTTTTAACCTAGGTTCATAATTTAACTTCCAGAGAAAAATCTTTATTTTGAGGTGGAACAGAATTGTGAAACTCACATCTAATTAATCAAATCATGAATAGTTTTGATTTTGATTCTTCTGCTGGACATGTAAAGGAAAAATGTTCTAATCAGAGTACATTTAAAAGTCAATTATTATTGTACTTGTGTTATGATACTGAACTTGGGTTATATAAGAAGTTACTTTTTAGAGCTGAGGGAAGTTGGGTGAAGGGTACATGTGACTCTGTACTAGTTTTGTAACTTCCTATGTGTTCATAATTATTTTAAAATAAAAAAGTCAGGGTCTGTCTCATGAATTAATGCATCTAGTCAGTGATCCCCAATAGCTGCTAACATCACAGAAAAAGACAACTAGATAGGATGCATCTCCTGATGGAAGCACAGAGCACCATCCATGAAGGAGTCTCGCCAAAAGTCAAATGTGAGTGTGATCAAACCTCCATCCAACAACCAATTTATAGGAAATGCAAAGATCAGGAGTGTGTTCAGGGACCTTTCAGGGATGCTATCAGCAAGACCCAGACTATAAAAACTCTACAGAACAAATTATTTCATTTCTTCAACAAATAAACTGCAAAGAGACACAGAGACAGAGGAAGATCCTTGCATTGTGATTGCAACGCAAGGACCCTGTTTAGATCTTGATTTGAACGAACTGTAAGACTAAAACATCCTCTAGCACTTAAGAGATAATTGGACATGTTAACACTCGTTGGATATGTTATAATATTAAAGAATTAACATTATAAATAAAGAATTTAGTCTAAATTCTAGAGAGAGAGGGTGCAGTGCCTCCGCACATTGTCAGAATTAATTGTAATTAGACACAATGATGAAACAAAGCAGTGGCCTGCAGGGCGTACCTGGTCAGTGTGAGGAAAAAGAAAAAGGAAGTCTGAGAACTAGACACTGGTTTAAATCTGTCCTCCTTTTCAAGTGAGATTCCACAGCCCCTCAACTGAAATAGTAAACACTGCTCAGCAAAGCTAAATACTAGATTAGTTTCTCTCCTCAGCCTGGATGGTCCCAGGTGCAGAAGTGAGGAATGTCTGACCAGACAACCCTCTGCTCCATTAGCCTGAGATACGGCTGAGGAGAAACTTCGATTACTGCGCTTGTTCTTAAGGGTTTATTATCTGGACAAATGACCACTTCCACCTAAGTTTCCTGCAGTTTTTCTCAGCAAACAGGTGAGTGTTTTTACAGAAGTGCTGACAATTTTAATTTTAGAAGTCTTGATATTTTAAGTGTGTTTTCTTTCACCTTTGCTCAGGAATTTTTCAGCAAAACTTCGTTGACATCTACCTCTTTCAGAAATTGTCTTTTTTATATTCAATGTCCTTTGAAATTTGAGCTGAGATTTTATAAGCACAACAAACCTTCTCCAGGGTAGACCGAATTACAGTGTTTGCCCTAATCTTTCTATTTGAGGGGGCTGCTCATCTGTGAAAAAGGAACAGAAGATACCTTGGAAAGACAGCAAGAAAGAGAAAAGGAAGTGGCTCTTCTGGGTTGGTTTTTTAAACCTCTGAGGAAGAGCTGTATGGAATATATGGAATTCATGGGTTTGCATGTAAACCCAGACATCAGCATCTGCCTGCCCCCCACGCAGCCCCTGTAGGGTGACCTCCTTCCAGTATATTTTTCCTTTAATCAGGTCCTGCATGGAATTCAAGCTGCAGCTGCTTCTCCGCACCAAGAGACACTGTTGTTCACTGCCAGCCACAGCCTGGAGCACCGGGACGGGGACCCCTCCGCTGCCTCGACACAGCATCACCATGTTGGCAAATGGGGCAGCCACATTTCCCTTCATTTCCTCCCATCATCCCTAACCTAGCTCGGAGAGACTATTAGATTTTGTCGAAAGGATTGTTTGCAACAATGTGAACAATCAGTAATTAAATATTAAATACCCTGTTTTTAAAACCCCTTTAGCCACTGCACTTAAATTCATTTAGACAAGAAATATGTCCTGATCATCTACAATATGCCAGATACTCTGCTAAATTATATTGGTCAGGGTTAAACTGCAGATGACAGAAACTCTACCAGCTAGTTTAAGCAGAGAGTGATTCAAAACAGAATTGAGATACTCTAAAAGGAACATATGTGCATGACCCATGGACACAGACAACAGCATGGGGATTGCCTGAGGGAGGAAGGGGCGCCAGGTGGAGGTGGGGAAAAGGGGAAAATGTGAGGACAACTGTAATAGCATACACAATAAAATAGAATTAATTAATTTAAAAATTCCAGGAAAAATCAAAAAGGAGAAAAAAAGTGATAGAAAAAAACAGGAGGAGATGCCTCCAGGCTAAACAAACAAGGCAGCCTCTGGAGTGTGCCGCTCGGCTCTCTCTCTGAGAAAGACACTACTCCAAGAAGCGTTAGTCAGCCCACAGCCCACAGCTGCCACTGCCATGTGCACCACGGCAGCACGCGTGGGAGGCCACACTTCCTCCAGGGCCAGAGCCCAGCAGGGATTCTAGACCATGCTATCCGGGCCTCCAGCCAGGTTCCTCCAGTAAACCTTTCACGGAGCATCCCCATCAGCCTGGCCAAGACTTTCTCAGACCTGCACCCAGCCTAGGTCTCTTCCTGCCCTGCCTCCTTCCTTCCCTCTGGATGTCAGAACTTCATCATGGTCTGACGCTCTCCCTACCCACACCCGCTGCCTTTCTCTTGGTTCTTCTCAGGTATCTCCCCTCAAAAATCTTATACATCTGATTCCACCTGACATTTGCTTCCCAGCGGACCCGAACTGACTCAGTTTTTGTCTCCAGGAACGATTCCCAGAACAATGCAGTGAAACTGGCCCCTCAAAGGGCTGCCACCACCAGGGAGTCGGGGACCTGGACAGCCTCCCTCTCAACGGCTGGGTTCAAGGAACACGGCACCCCTGACTCTGTCGGAACCACCATGACCTGCTTCTCAACATCCACAGTTTGGAAGAGACAGTGAGGTGTCTTCTACAGCTGCCATAAGGAAAAACAATCATCCACAAGACCACGCATGCCAGGAAAAATAAGAGAAACAGCAGAAGTGTGCTCTCTCCTCACAGTGTCTACACTGGGCACCTCAGGTCACATGGCAACTTGGTGACTCATGATCCACATTCAATCTCTATTAAGGCCCACTAGTGAGGTGTTTATCAAAGGAATAGTGACCTGGAGAGGATGGCAGAGATTCGCTCAAAAGCCTGAAGGTCTGCACTGGTGTTTGTCTGTAAGGCGCTGGCCACAGACACTCCCAGAACCATTGGTTGAGCTGGATCATGTGTTTATCTTCTTCTGGTTGATTTTAGACAGTCTGTATATGTTCTGGAAGTTTAACCTACATCAGTTATATAGAATTGAATGTATCTTCTACCAGGCTGTGGCTTATCTATGCATGTTATTTCTGTGCTTTTGGATGGAAAGGTATTTTTAAAGTAGTTGAATTTCCCAGTCTTTTCCTTTATGGTACCTGCTCTTTATCCCTTCTTCTAAAAGTCCTTCCAAACCCAACAGCATGAAGGCATTCTCCAGTATGTTCCTCTTGAAGTTTTAAGCTTTTACCTTTAACATTTCAGTCCTTAATTTTTCTATAGTTGATTTTTTTCTGTGTATAGTATGAGCAATAATGCATTCTTTTCCTATAAAACAGCCAATTTTCCCAGGACTTTTATGGAATGCCCCATTTTTTTTTTACCACTGTGCTGAAATAGACCATTTCTATTACATCTTTCCATACGTGGATGGATCTGTCTCGACTCTCTGTCCTGTTACATCTCCATGTTTGGCTGCACCCATGCCACGTTGTCTAAACACTACACAGTGCCCAGTAAGTGCTGCAGGAGGGTCAGCTACCATTACACTGTGCTTCAGGAGCGCAGTTGCCATTCTTGGCTCTTTGCTTCTCAATCTAAATTTTAGAGTAAGTTTTTCAAGGTCCACAAAATTCCTTTCAGGACTTTTACTGGAATCTTATGAATCTATTGATCAATTTGAGGACAAACTACTTCTTAATGGTATTGAGTATTTCTAACTAAAAATGATATGACTCTTCATTTTTTAAATGTCTTTCAATAAAGTTTTATGATTCTCTCCATGAAGTTCCACGTATCTTTGGTGCAATTTATCCCTAGAGTACCTTTTATTGTTAATTATTATAAATGTTAGGTGTTAAAATCTTGTTTTTTAACTGTTTGCTATTGATGCACAGAAATGCATTTGATTTTTGTATAATAGTTTTATATCCAAAAACCTTGTAGAACTCTTTTATTAATTCTAATAATTTGTCTATAGATTTTTAGGCATTAAAGAATTATATTTGAAAATAATTAAAGTTTTTCTGCATACTTTCAAATTTTTTTATTTTTTATTTCCTTTTCTTGCTGTTATTTAGTACAGAATTGAATACAAGTGGTGGTAGCACACATTCTTATCTTTTAAACAGAATGTTTTTAACAATTTATCATTAAATATTGTATTGTAATTCACCTCTTGTCTCTCAACCCGGACCCACCCCTTTATACCCTGCTCAGGAGGGTACAAGGCTGGAAACCTACAAACTACATTTCCCAGTGACAAGCTTCTTGTTAGATTCTACCAATGAGGCACTGACGGGAGATTAGAAGGTGGGGGTTAGGGAGGAGGGACTCCTTATTTTCTAGCTCCTGTTGACATTCTTCCTATAGCAGCAAACAGAACAGCTTCAGCTCTCTAAGACTGTTGATGTCCTGAGTGCCAGGTCCCAGACTGCCCCTCGGGGGTAAAGCACTAGTTCTGTATCACCACCTCAACCATCGCCAGCCCTGTGGGTCCCCTAAGAGTCAGAAGGTGGCTTTCCTTACAGGTATAAAATATGCAGCTTCATAAAAATGAGTTCAAAATATCCCCTCTTTTCCTGTTCCTGGAATAGTCTGAATACAACTAGTAATCTTCTACTTGAATGATCAGTAGAACTTGCCAGTGAAACCATCCAGCATGGTATTTTCTTTAAGGGAAGATGTTAAACTACTAAGTTAACTTCTTGAATCATTATAAGATCATTTAGGTTTTCTATCTTTTCATAAGACTTTACTGAGACTTTGTATTTTTTGAAGAAATATGTCCATTTAAGTTTAAAAAATTTACAGGCGAAATGTTGTTCATTATATTCTTAAATTTTCTTCCAATCTCCACATCATCTTCTGTGACGCTATCTTTTTCATTCTAAGTAATTTCCATCCATGTCTTCTCTCCCTTTTGATCACTCTTCCCAGAGGTTCGTCAATTTTATCAATCTTTTAAAAAATACAACTTTTGCCTCTTTTGATACTTTCTATGGTATCTTTGTTTTCTGTTTTCTTAATGTGTGCTATCTTCATTATTGTCTTACTCCTCTTTGAATGAGTTTATTTCACTGCTCTTCTAATGTCTTAAGTTGAATACTTAGGTCTTCAATTTTTGGCCTTTTTTTAAATACATACATTTACGACTATATATTTTCCTCAAAGTGTTATTTTGGTTTCATCTTTCAAAGTATTTTATTTTGTTGTTTAGTATGTTTTTATTATTTCTTCTTTAATCTAGAAATAGTTAGAAATTTGTTTTAGAATTTCTTAAGATTGCAGGTATTGTGTTCTTTTTTTTTCTTAAGATTTTTTTTATTTATTTATTTATTTATTTATTTAGAGAGAGAGGAGAACGGAGGGAGAAAGAGCAATGTATGGTTGCCTCTCACATGGCCCTCATTGGGGACCTGGCCCGCAACCCAGGCCTGTGCCCCAACTGGGAATTGAACCGGGACCCTTTGGTTCCCAACCCGTGCTCAATCCACTGAGCTATACCAGCCGGGCGGTACTGTGTTCTTTGCATGTCCATTGGACCAAGATTGTTATTGTGTCACTGAAATCTGCCAAATCCTTTCTAATTGTTTTAATCAGCTTAATTTTTTAATTACTGAGAAAGATAAGTTAAAATCTTCCACTCAGCTGACAGATATGTCTAGCAGCTGCATCTCTCTTTGCATCTGTCGATTTTGCTTTATATATTTTAAAGTATGTTACTAGTATATACCAGTTCATTATTTTCATATCTCCATGATGAATGGAATGTTTATGACGTGCAACCCTCATCTCTAATAGTACTTTTTTAAAAACCCTCTTTTGTCTTACTTAATATTGCTACACCACCTTTTCCAGATCCTGTGGACTTTATTATAGCTACCAGTACATGTAAGGAACTGAAAGTGGGTAGCCATATCCCAGCCTCTTTGTTCAAGGGACCCAAATGACTTCTGCACCTTTTTCTCCCTTCCTATAGCATGACAGCTTCTGAATTATTTGTGGGTGGATTCTCCTTGCAGGCAGCCTTCAAATGACTATCTTTGTTACAACAATAGCAACATGGTCGACTTTCCTCCCCCACCATTCCATTCAGTGGTCCTGTAAGCAACTATGTTATGGCTGTAGGTTTTGCCCCTGTATCTCCAAATTTCTTTGTCTGAAAACTACACTCATGTGATTCTATCTTCCCTGAGCAAGGAAGCCTCAAATAGGGGACTATACTAACAGTTGTTTCTTTATCAATTAAAGTATACAAATAACCACATCAAAATATCTTAAGCTGAAATAAAATCCTTGTTTGACTCATCTATCAAGTTCATTATCAACATGAACCTACTGACTTTACTTGAATAAAATGGCTACCATAACTAATTAAATGAAATTGTTAGAAGATAGTTGAAATCTAAATTGGCTGTCAGAGAGCTTCCTTTTAATCATGCATCTTTCATGATGACATGCTGTGGGGGTGGGACTTAGCAGAGTTGACACAATAAAGTGAAGAGAGAAAGTACGCTATGGAACAAAGTCTCAGTTCAGTGATTTGGCAGCTATGTGACCTTGGGCATGTTAATTAATCTCCCTTATCCTAGATTTCTTCATCTATTAAATGAAAATAAAAAGATCTACCTGTGCCCAGGCTGGTGTGGCTCAGTGCATTGAGGGCCAGCTGGCCAGGTTCCCAGTTGGGGGCATGTGAGAGGCAGCAGATTGAGATTGATGTTACTCTCATGCACTGATGTTTCTCTCCCTCTCTTTCTCCCTCCCTTCCCCTCTCTCTAAAAGTAAATAAATAGCCCTGGCTGGTGTGGCTCAGTGGATTGAGTGCTGGCCTAAGAATTGAGAGGTCACCGGTTTGGTACCCAGTTGTGGCACATGCCTGGGTTGTAGGCAGGGTCCTGAGCTCGGGGCATGCAAGAGGCGGCTAATCGATGTGTCTCTCCCACATCAGTGTTTCTCACCCTCTCTTTCTCACTCCCTTCCCCAGCCCAGATATCTTTATTTATCTAAAGATAAATAAATAAAATCTTTAAAAAAAGATCTACCTCCAAATTTTGGTGTCAGGACTAAATTAATAAAATATGCAAATAAAAATGGGCACTCAGTAAATAAGTGTTCTCTTCACATTTCCTCCCAGTCTAGGAGAAAGATCCTTTTTTGAAAGCAATGATTCAATTGTATTGATGTCTGTGAAATGAAAATCCAGAACTGTTTTTGAAAGGTCAATCTTCCAACAATGGACCAGCTCCACCTTTTCCTGTCTTTAGTGAATTAAGTCCAGGCTATGCCTAAACAGAATGGAACTGAGTTAAAATCCAAAAGTCTTACCACGGTCACAGCACTGAACTATGAACTGACACTTGCATCATCGAGACTTAAGTATAAAAACTTTGCTGGTATTCCTCAGTACTAAAAAAACAAAACAAAACCCAAAAACCCTCCAGACACACCTTTTTGAATTGTTAAAGATAAAAAAGTAGTTACTATTATACAGCCTGAAACCTTGGAGAATTTTTAAGCTGAATTCAGATGTGAGAGAGTAATACCTGCTGGCAAACTATGATACTACAGCCCAACGGGTCATTAAGGAAGTGAAATGGACCGTGTGGCCCCCGAAACCCCCACTGGCCAGAAGCAGTCCTGCATTCACACGGAGGGAGCAACCTTATACTACCATCTCTCAGCCAGCCCCCAATCACCAAGACCTGTCTGTGCATTTGCCTCCTTAGCAGCTCTTAGGGGTCTTCCACATCTCATTCCCTTGCTCACTGCTCCAGTATGCCCCACCATCTTTTATTGCCTGGGTTCCAGGCTCCTAAGTGATTTCCAAGATTCCAGTCTGTTCTTCACATAGCAGCCATGGGATCTTTTTAGACAGCACCATTATGATCATTTCACTCCCTGCCCAGTAGTTAGGCATTAAGGAGTTTTCTCTTTCTTCACCATAGTTGTCCTTCCTCCCTCCCAGCAGCATCTGTCTACACAGCCTCCCTCCATTCTTTGTTGTAGCCACACTGGAAACCCATGCATTCAGACAGCAACCTTCAAAAAGAAAAATCAAAGACATGTGCTAGCTCTTAACAACACAATAAATTAACAAAAGTTAACTTTCTGACCTTGGTGAGTATTTTGGCTAATAAAAGACTTTCTGACATCAGCACGCCAAAATAATGATCAACACCTAACCATGCATTCAAGGGATTTAAATCTAGAAAATTTCCATTCTTCCAAATACTTATTGCAGCTGTTACTTTACCCATCATTCCTCACTTCCTCCAAGTGGACATCACCACCCAATGCGTCAGCCCCAGAACCACTGCCTTCACTTGGGCAGGCAATTTTGAAGAAGCAAGCCACTTGTTAAATAAATACATCTGTGCTTCCTCTGAAATCTGCTCATACTTTCAAATAAATGAGCTCAGTGGGACAGAGCAGGAGAGTGGGCTCCAGGACAAAAGGAAATCTGTCAAGCAGATGTCGTTTTTGTGCAGTTGACTATTCTTTAAAGTTTCAAATAAGACTAACTGAAGGCAGGGGGCAGGGGAGAGGGGTAGTTGTCTTTAGTCTGTTTACTGCTTTCTGTACTTTTCTATGTGGAGCTAGCCTGGGTCAACTTCCAGGTGCAACAGATTCCTCACAAACATTCAGTGATTTTGGATATTTTTATGCATTACACAACTATATTACAAATTCTGTACAAAAATAATTTATTCCAGCCAAAACACACTGACTTTCTACTTCTGTTTATTACACTTGTGGCTGAAAAATGGCCTTTCTTACTTAACCTCTGTTTCCTGTGTCTTATTGGCTCCAAAATAATTATATTTTATGCTACAATTTATCCCATTTTCTTCCCAGCCAGATGTAATTTGAGGCAGAGAATTTAGAAAAATCCATTTACGTGTGGTTTTTGTGTTTATTTATTTGAGGATATATTTTTAAATACAATTTTAAATGTAATCATTTTACTTCTTTAAAAAGTTTTTGAAATAAAAATGGAAAATCTGAAGTCAATGTCTCATTGAATGTCGAGTGAAAGACCCACAAGCACCTCAGCGCTCTCCCTCTCGCGGTCGTCCTTCCGGTGTGAAAACACAGGGTGCGAGACACAAATCAATTTGTCTTCTTTTCAGTGTATTAATTAGCTGTCTCTAATGAAGACATAGGCAAGATTATGATAGGTCCTTTACAGATAGGCATTTCTTGTACCACCAATCAAAATGTACACTTAAAGAATATAGTGCGACTTCAGTATAAATAATGATTGCCTCTACTACTGTAATGCACCAGCAGGGTAGTGGCAAGAGAAGTTGATCTGAGTCAGAGATCCTGAGCCAAGTTCGTGATTCTCTGTTTACCTGCTGGGTGGCTCTGGGCAAGTCTCTTAACGCTCTGATCAGGTCTCCCTGCTCCCGGCACTGTGAGGATTAATGTGATCCTTGATGCCGTGTGAAAATAAAATGTAATAAATGTCAGTCTTTATTTTCCTAAACCAAATTAAATCTGGCTACCTCCCTGCCATGGGCACTGCTGGTGGCCTTCCCCACATCCACACCAGTGCTCTCCCTTCTTAACCGAATTTCTTTCAGACGCCCACATTTCTCCCATCCCCAGCCCCAGCCCAGGTGATGAATCCTCAGTGGTCCTAACGGAACTTTACTTGTAAGTGGACTAGGAAGGGCTATGGAGTGCAATTCTGGCTTGAGACATAGGGGGAAGATGGGAAGATTTTGGAAAACATTCCCTCTGCTGTTGAAAGGAAACTTGCTGGAACACAGCCTGAGGACAAGACCAATGAGCTGAAGATGGGAGAAGAAAGACGAGAAGAATCTGTGTTTTCGGTGACATTTTCGATCCACAGGGTTAACTAACACTTTAGCCACCCTGCTTTGCACTTCATGTTTTCTACAATAATAAAGTTCCTTATTATTGAGCTAGCTTAATCCAAGTTTTTGTGGTTCTAGCTAAAAGCATTGTAACTGCTACATACCCCAGTATTCCAAGTTCAGCCAGAAGTTAAATACTAGTCACTTTTAAGAATCCTCTACCTGTTGGATCAGATAATAACTCTGAGACTTACAAGGACCACAAAATAAGGGTTTACTTTCTGCTCAAGAGCCTTCAGAGAGGAAAGTAGCTAACACCCTGATTTTAGCCCTACAAGATGCAGGTGAGCCCACTGGACAAGTGGCGTAGAGAACTGGGTGAATGATAATAAATTTACATTGTTTTAAGTCACTCAGTTTGGGGGAATTTGCTACAGCAGCAACAGAAAACTAGTACACAAAGTGAGGTTCTGCCTCGTCCTGGTCCAGAAGGCTCAGGCCTCTATTACCTCAAAATCCCCAGCCGTCCGCCACATTCCCCGCTCTGGGGAGATCAAGCCAAACCTATGGAGTACGCCGTTCCGCTCCTCTACTCTTTTTTTTTTCATATTTTAAAAAACAATCTTTTTATGTTTTCCTCCTCCTCTACTCTTGGAGCATAAATACTCCCACTACCCTACAGTCACAAATAATTACACACACACACACACACACACACACACTGACCTTCCACACACAAAATGCAGTGGCAGGGTGGCCGTCCCTCTGCCAGACAAACCTCCTCCTTTCAAAAATTAAAACCACTAACTCTTCACCTGGAAACTAAGAGTGAAACAGAAACAGAACCAAAAAATCAGCCACATTTTTCTGAATTAACTATGGAAATACCATTCTTGATATTCTGCAAATCTTGATATTTAAGTTCTATTAAATTTTGCTTCTTCATAAGGAAATCAGATAATACTGTCAGGAAACCCCTGGTTGTTATAATAATCATTTATCTTTCTCCAGATTCAGAGAAATAGTTAAAGCCATTATGAACGTTAGCTTTGACTTTAAATAAACAAAACAGATCTTTGTACACAAGGCAGTTGCCATTTTTCCTCTCTCCCCTCCTGCTCAACCACAACAGAATCCCACAGCACAACCTGACCATCTGTCTCACGGTATCTTCTGTCTACCTCACTTTCTGCAAGCGCGGTGGGCTTTATGTCAGCCTGCTCACGGGCCACATTCATATTAGGTTGGCCCACTGATTGCTTTTCAATGACCTTTACAGTTTTCACATGTTCCTGTATGTCACTGAGCCAATCAGTCTGACAGTAAAAACTCCAATCATCAATTGATTTCTGTTTATGTATATGCGTATATGTACACATATATAGGCATGTGTAAATAATGCTTATATATTATATGTGTGCATATTAATATTAATATATGCACACCTAGTCTACTTATATTGCTATTTCTAAGCAAATATTATTTACATATAGCATATACATCTTTTGTAGACATTATCTGTGTTTCCCAAAGGAAGGAAACTGTCTGAAAGGAAAAAATGAGATCACATCAATGATGAATAGGATTTCTCTGATTTCTTCCTTCATATACTACTGTAGTCCTCCCAGCTTCCCCCAGGGTCTCTCCCATTATCCCCAGGAGCCAGGAGGTGTCCTGGGTGTGCTCAGGAGCTCAGCCCTCTCAGCGACCAGTAGTAATGACTGCTGCTGAGACTCCCAGGGGTCATGGAGACCCAGCAGTTCCCTATGGCTGCTACTAGTATCATAATCCCACTAAGGTCCTCAGAGTCACTCAGCCAATACTACAGTGCCCTAAAGCTACCCTACTGATGACACTAAGTCAGTGGCGCCCCCAACACCGCAGCGTCACTCTGCACCCCCGCCGCGATAGGGCATGACTGCTTTGGGCCAAGGTTCTAATACCAAGCTCCCAAAAGCAGTTTTCCCAAGTGGTCTTGGTGTCTGCCCAAGAATTTAATGAATTCTAATTGTAGGTTCTCCTTCTTAATTGTAGGTTCTCCTTCTAAGACAACAGTCCATAGGGGTGGCAGCAGAGGGCAATCTGAGTGACAGAACACTGGGCTCCAAGTGACCCTTTTTCTTACCCCCTCCAGGGATGAAATGTTTTTGACTGCATAAAACTATGTGCCTGGCGCCCTATGTGACAACACAAGCAGAGAGAGATTAGAAGATGCTACCCTGATGGATTTGATGATGAAGACAAAGTCTACAAACCAAGAAAAGCATTGGCCTCTGGTAACTAGAGAAGACCAGGAAGCGGGTTCTCTCTTGGTGCCTCCAGAAGGAGCACAGCCCTGTTGAAACTTGCCTTCAAATCAGTGAAAGCCATTTCGGACTTCTGATCTCTAGAACTGTGAGATAATAAATTTGTGTTCTTTTAAGCCACTGAATTCACAGTAATTTACCATAGCAGTAATAGGAAATTTATTCTTCTTATAGTCCAATTTAGTCTATTTTCTCATTATCTTCCCCCACCCTGAACCGCCCATGGTAAAATTTCAGTTTAGAGACACAGGTGAGACGTATCGCATCAGTTTATATACTGCTTCAGTTAGGATGCTTTTGGCTGCAAGTGACAGAAAACTCAACTCCAAATGGCTTATCTTCCATAAGATGTCCCAAGGTCAAGTAGCTCCAGTGTTGATTAATCTCACTGATGTCATCCAAGACCCAAGTTCTTTCCATATTTTTTCTTCGACTTCCTTGATGTTAGCTTTGTTCTCAAACTAGCTCCTTTCCCGGTTATAAGACACATGTAATTCTAGACATTGCAACAGCTAGGAGAAAAAAAACTCTTTCTTAGGCTCCCTCTAGAAGACTTCTCCTCACATCTCATTGGACAAAACTGGGTTCCATGACCCTTCTCAAACCAGCCACTGGCAAGGAGGTACTACCCCAATTTGTGTGATCAGGATTTACCCCACAACAAATGAAGGAGATTAACACTCAAGCAAAATTGGGCTCCAGGGGCAAATAAGATGGGGGTAATGGGTGTTGTCTAGGCATCGGTGCCATCTACCAGGTATATGATATCTCAATTAGTTCTCTCAATCACATCAAATCTCACATTCTATGTGTACAGATGAGAAAGCCAAAACTCTGAGAGATGAAACTGGGATGATATCAGGTCAGCCTGAACTCAGGGCTTCAGAACTGCGGTAAAGTGTTGCTCGATTTCCACTGAGCTGTGAAAGAGGGCAGCTTTGGACACTGAAATAAACACCCCCTCATCTGGGACTGTCGATATAAGAGTGCAGGGAGGAAACACCTCCTTTGGAATTGTTTACCCTAACTACTCAACACTGTAAGAACAACCCCTTTCTGTCCGTTTTCCCACATGGATTCAGGGGATCACACAAGAGATTCACTTGTCATTGGGGTGGCCATAACCTAAAGAAGTTTTATCCACTGACTGAGAAGCCTGCCCTGAGTTTAGACTTCAATCATAGCAGTTAATGACCCAGGTACGATGAAATCGGCTTCGAAGTAAAGTGTGTCCATGCAGGTTAAAGGATGGCATCAAGTTGTCAGTGTCCTGTTTTGTTTTCCAGCCAAAGGGAAGTGGGAAAAGCTGAGCCTGGCTGCGTACAGCACTCTGGAGACTTACATGAACTAGAAGACAGTAGAGGGTAGTATTAACCACAACGACCGTGAAACCAAACACAAGTTCAAACCCTGACTGTGCCACTATTTGCATGACTTTGGGTGAGTCGCCTAGCCTCTTTGTGTCCCATCTGTAATGGGGATGGCACCGACAAGGACAATATAGGCATATGGGCTCTGCTAGCTAGAGTACTTGTCATGGCTTGCCCTCCAGGCATGTGTCAAGGTCAGAGAGGAAAACAGAGAAATTCCAGGTACCAAACAGAATCAGGCAAAGAGCATCCACGTAAAGAGACACCACAAGGATAGTCAAGGGGAAGTCATCTCAGGAATTGCAGATTGTGCCTCAGAGCTTGGTTTATGGTGACAGGACAGTCATACCCACTTTTGAAATCTGCAGGCCTTTCTGTAGTTACACTGAGCAGTCATTATAAATAACTGGAACAGACCTGGAGGGGCAGCAGGACCAACAGAAGTTGCCTCCTGACAGTAATTTCACATGCTGAGAAGTTGAAACTTACACTACACTCATAAATCCCAAGCAAAAAATGCAACTTTATTATTTTCTTATAATTAAGCTCTCTTACAAGTTCCTTACTTCCCCTGCAAGAAGAAAGAAGGAACTAGCAATTTAAATTCAATCCTCTCATCTCAGGCTAATCCCATATTCTGAACAGAGTCTTAGATAATTTGTCTTTTGGATAAGCATTCAGTCTTTTAGATGTCCCTGCTCCTTCCCTTCCCCAAGATGAAGTTCAAGGAAGGGAAAGGGTCCTTGGTTCCACATGTGGTTCCCTGTGGCAAACTCCCTACACTGGGCTTGTCCCTCAACCTTTCGGGATCAGCCAGCATCTGGGAGGGTGCTAGTATCTTCTGCAGAAACCCGCCCCTGGGATGAGCTGGGTCAGCCTCTTGCTTCTCCACCATGGCCTGGTGGTTCTCCCTGACTGACTGGCTTGAGCTCCACCACATCCTTCATCTGGCCACTGTCCTATGTGGCTGAGGAGGTCACCTCCCTTTTGCCATGCCAGATCCCAAGGCAGACCCTGTGGCTCTCACTCAGTCCCCTTACCTATCCTCCTTGGTTAGGGGGAGGCATGTGGTCACTTCCACACCACAAAACTCAGTCTGAAATTGCCTGTGGGAAGAGGATAGTCCTGAGTTCCAAACCTAAACTGAAGGTCCTTGAGGGTCTCATCTAATGTACCCACCTCTCACTCCTCTGTCTCCCAAACCTCTCTTTCTTTTCACAT
The DNA here is from genome assembly GCA_004026765.1 of Micronycteris hirsuta. NCBI lineage: Eukaryota > Metazoa > Chordata > Mammalia > Chiroptera > Phyllostomidae > Micronycteris > Micronycteris hirsuta. The sequence continues at coordinate 28,966 of PVJI01014231.1, forward strand.
CCCCTCCCCCAGCCAAAAGGGTGGGTCTTTCACTTAATTCTCTTTCCTCTCTTGCTGGGTTGTGGCCTTGGTTTGCCACTTTCTCCTCCTCCTTCCAGATTTCAAGCTCATGACTAAGCCATACTGAGGAGTGGAATTCAGGAGAGAGAAAGATCATCTTACCAATGACATGAGCTAAATTTGAAGATTTATCATAAATATGAAATCATAACTTTAAGAAGAAAAAATCTCTACCAAATTCAGAGAGCCCCCTTAAAAACAGTCAAGAAATGATTTGGCATACAAGATGGCATTTGAATTTGTATATGATTGGGATGCAGAAGTATATCTACAGCAACAAGGGAGTGCAAACCTTACAATTCCCATGGGTTCATAGGTGAATTCTACCAAACATTCAAAGAACTAACACCTCTCCTTCTCAAACTATTCCAAAAATTCAAAACAGGGAAGACTCCCAAGCTCATTTTACAAGGCCAGCATTATCCTAATTTCAAAACCAGATAAAGACACTACAAAGAAAGAAAATTATAGACCAATATTCCTGATGAACATAGATGCTAAAATCCTCAACAAAATATCAGAAAACCAAATCCAGCAATACACTAAAAAGATCATACACCACAGTCAAGTGGGATTTATTCCAGGGATTCGAGGCTCATACAATATCCACAAAGCAAATAACATGATGCACCACATAAACAAAATGAAGGATAAAAATCACATGATCATATAAATAGATGCAGAAAAGTATTTGATAAAATCCAGCACCCATTTATGATAGTAAAAAAAAGAAGAAGAAAATCTTACCTTTTGTGACAGCATGGATGGACCTGGAGAGTATTATGCTAAGTGAAATAAGCCAGTCAGAGAAAGACAAGTACCACATGATTTCACTTATATGTCGAATCTAATGAAGAAAATAAACTAACAAACAAAACAGAAACAGACTCATAGAGACAGGGAACAGACTGGCAGTTGTCAGAGGGGAGGAGGGCAGGGGCTAGGTGAAGGGATTAAGCAAAAAGAGAAAACAAATTCATAGACACAGACAACAGTATGGTGACTACCAGAGCAAAGGGGGTAAGGGAGGGAGCAGAGGGTAAAGGGGGGGATAAACGGTGGCAGAAGGAGACTTGACTTTGGGTGGTGCACACACAATACAACATACAGACAATGTATTATAGAATTATACACCTGAAACCTATATAATTCTATTAACCAATGTCACCCCAATGAATTCAATTAAAAAATAAGTAAACGTGTGATTCCCCAGACTTTGACCACAGGAGAACAGGATGTGATTATTATGCTAATAAGCTCAGTAATATCACAAATGCAATTAACAAATGAAGTTTATTCTCACTAGCAAGCACTCCCTTCAAAGAGATAAGCTTCTGTGCTCCAACCACGCAAGTAACTACTTTGCTGTGTTTGTCCAGAAGCAGTCTTTTCATCTTTGCTCATTTATTACTACTAAATGGATAAATGCCTGGGAATGTGGGCTCAGCTCATTACTTACATATATTACCTTGATTATAATGTGACCTCATGCACATTTCAGTTAGAAGAACCCTACAAAATATATCACTTCTATTTATAGCGCAGCCTCATCTGCCAAGTCCACAGAGAAATCATGTCCTAATTGGAAAGAATAAAAGGTTACCTTTGCACATAAACTGCACATTCATTTAGTCATCGATTTTCTTTCTTTCTAATTATCAATGGCTGTGCATCTCCTGGTAACTTGGGTATGATTTTTTTCCTCCTAGTGACTCCTGAGAAATGGAAAGCCAAGTGATCAGATCAGTAGACTGGGAAGCTATGGTTTTAATGTATGGTTTATTGGGACCATCAAAAATTAAGAAATATTTAGGATTCAAACTTTGACTTCTGTATGACTGTGGTTCTGAGGCCAAAGAACTCTCTTCACTATTTGTGTCAGAAGATGCCCATCATCTTTGTAGTTTAAAGTAAAATTATGCTCTTGCCAGCTACCCAAAATTAAATGTTCATCTTGTCACCGGCAGATTTTCTTACTTGCCATCCCCAAGAACTGAAGTCTTGGTTCCCAGCTGTGGGTTTTAAACTCTTTGAAGAAGTGGATGAAGCCGAGCTCCACTGGACACTGCCCCAGTCACCAGTCCTCAGCACCAGCTCACGCACAGCCGCGCACTCTCTCCGCTGTGCACCTCATCCTGCTCCTCATCCGCTGAGTCAGGACTTGCATTAGTCCGCTCGGGCTGCCATCATAAAACCCTACCGACTAGGTGGCTTGAACAACAGACATTTATTTTCTCATGGCTCACAAGGCTGGAAGTCAGAGATCAGGGTGCCAGCTTGCTTGGATTCTGGTGAGAGCTCACTCCATAGGTTGCAGAGGGCCACCTCCTTGTTGTGTCCTCATATGGGGGAGAGAAAGCTCTGATGTCTCTTCCTCTTCTTTTTTCTTTTTAAATGTATTTTTATTGTACTTTTTCCACTACCATTTATCCCCCTTGTACCCTCTTCCACCTCCACCCGCCTCTCCCACCCCCGCAATCACCACACTCTTCCTCTTCTTATAAGGACTCCACCTCTATCAGACCAGGCTCCACCCTTACGACTTCATCTAACCTAATCACCTCCTTAAAGGCTCACGTACAATACAATCACATGGGGGTTAGGATTTCAACATTTACATCTGGGGTGGGGAGCACAGTTCAGTTACTACCACTCCTGGCCTGTCACATTGATTCACCAGCACACAGTATTCTTTCACATACAAAAAAACAAATAAATAAAAAGATTTGAGGAAGCCATGTGGGCAGAGTGGCTGGTGGGTAGCAGGCCAATCACCAATCACCGGGATGTATCATTTTGCCTTTTGGTTCCTGGGGTAGATTCCCCAGATGGCCCTTTGTAGAGGCCAAGATAGAAATTCCTCAGGGAGGTTGTAAGGATTGAAGGAGTACGGAAGGGCCATTTAGCCAGAAGAGGTGGCTCTGGTTATCTAAGCCAAGGATGGCTCTGACTGGACTGTCACCTACATCATAAGATCAGAGAAACACTGGAAACATCTGTTAAAAATGCCTCCTTCCTTGGCCTGATGCTGGGACTAAAACTTCACTGTTAGAGATGCATTCCACTGAGATAAGGAAATGACAGTCTGTTAGTTGTCAGCTAATAGCAATGGAGGCAGAAGAGACTTCTTCTTATCATTTTGCTCACTTTTGAACCCCCACTGCACCTAGTATGGTAACTTGCACAAAAGTAGGTGCTCAGGCCCTGGTTGGTGTAGCTCAGTGGATTGAGCACGGCCTGAGAACCAAAGGGTTGCCAGTTCGATTCCCAATCAGGGCACATGCCTGGGTTGAAGGCCTGTGAGAGGCAACCACACATTGATGTTTCTCTCCCTCTCTTTCTCCCTCCCTTCCCTTCTGTCTAAAATAAATAAATAAATAAAATCTTTAAAAAAAAAAAAAGTAGGTGCTCAGTATGTCTTGAGTGACTAAAGTGTAGCCCAAAGGGTTTGCATTTCTTTCACTTGCACATGCAAAGTACTGACTAGAACTGATTACCTTTATTGTTATTTATATTACCAAGTATACTTATCCATTTTGTTTTCAGTGCCTGAGGCAAACTGAGTGTGGATGCCACATAAGGCCAAGCAATAACTCAACCCAAACAGTCACATACTAATATTCGCTTCTTTCTAGGCTTCTACCCACTTTGTGAATATCTTAAATAGAAGACAACCCAGTTTTTATTTGGCGTGAATATATAACTGGAAATTATTCTGGGCCACAGTAAAAGCACAACTGATGTCCTATTCACATTGCAAATAAATTTACTCGTTAGTATTCCAACCATGGATTCATTTACTGTATTTTCTGATTGTTTTTATATCAAACAGCTAAATTTTCTGCCTTCTTCAATTTTCAGTATTGCAAGTATTTCTGTTTTGAAATTGCATCTCTTATTAGAGGAGCTGGCACTGAAAGAATGAAAAAGTTAACAGGGTCCATCCCTGACAAGTGAGCTCCTCTCTAAATGCCGATGTATCTGCTTCTTGACTTACTCAAGGTGTCACAGGTGGGCACAGGTAACCAGGTTCTTGGTGATCGCAGACAAAGAATTGAACCAAACACACAGAGTTTATAGCATAAGGACAGAGGCAGATTTACTAAGCAATAGTACACTCCACAGAACATGGGAGTGGGCCAACTCTGAGCAGAGATTGACCTCAGGGGCTGGAGGGATTCTATTCTTATAGGATGGATCCTTCCTGGCTAGTTTTGGCCGGCCTTTACTGCGCATGTGCAAGTAGTTGTATTACTTTAAAGCTACTGCGCATGTGGTCTCCTATGATTTTCCCTGATTAGCCACCAGGGAAAGGGGTCCCACAAAGTTACCGAATAGACCCCCCCTTCTCCTGGGGTCCCCCTGTATTAGGTTCACTTTGCCCCTTGCCAGAGAATTATAGCTCTCCATGTTAGAGATGGATGAAAAGGAAAGGATTTATTCAAGTTCACCCACAAACATGCATAGTCCTTCCTTCACCGCTTTGCCCAGTCGAGGGTACTGTATCTCAGCTAAAGAAATAGAAGTCCATGGCTCAGGTAGCCCCCTGGTTCTTCTCAGTAATCCGTGCTCAGCTGGTAGGCTCCCTCAGTTCCCAGCACCATCAGCTGTGTCACTGGGATCTCCAGTTCTGATTCCAAAACCACATGGCATCTTCTCATGGCCCACCAGCAAGAGTCCTTTCACCCCTTTCTTTCCTGAAGCATCTCTTCTGCATTCTTCCAAACTGCTAAAATAGAGTTCTGCATCGCTGCTACATCTTGCTTTCTGGCTTCCTAGGCTGCATGGCAAAGGGAGACCTGAAGTTGTGTGGTCCTCTCCTGCTAAAGCTACATGGCAATTCTTGTCATGGCTGCCATGCCTGGGTTTAAATCCCAGCACCAATCTTCCTCTGCAGCCCCACTTCCAACTCCTCCCACAATCGGCTACACTTGCCAGCATTTCCATATTTTTCCAGATTTTCTGGGCTGCCATAATAAGTCCTGGCAGGCATGGCCCTGTGGCATGGAGCCAGTCATCTCCAAGCTCTTATGCAGGCTCTCTAACCAGGGGGAGTTGCCTCCCAGTTACATCTTGGGTGGAAGTCACTCCCTTCTCCCTGACTCAAAGCATGGCCACAGCTATTTAACTTATCTATAAAACCAGTTAAAGGTTATAGATGTGTTCAGTGACCATTCTAGAGGTTATCTGCAAAGCTGCTGCTATACAAAACAGCTCTGCATGGCCCTGCTCCATGTGTCCCATCCCCCAGTTCAGACTTGTGAGGGTGAGGACATCCCATATTTTTAATATTTCCTGGACATCCTGAGTTCTGTACCCCATTACAAATCCTTCTTTTGGGGGCCCCCTGGCTGCACCCTCTTACAAAGGCACATCTGGCTGTAAGGAAGGAACAGAGTTCCTCCAAGTTAAGAAAAGAGGCTCTGTTCAAAAGAGACATCTCTTTTGGAATTCGTGGAAAAGCAGGGCAAAAATAAAAACAGACCTCAAGGACAAAATTAGAGCTGGTCTGGGATGCATCAAAACATGAGTTCCCCTCCCCTCACACCAGTATAACAGTTAAGGTGTTTGAGCTCTGAATGTCCTCTGTCTCTGTGACTTAGTCCATTGCTATGCAAAGTGTGGCCAGCAATATTGCATCACCTGAACTTGTTAGAAAGCAGAATCTCAGGCCCCACCCCAACCCTATTGAATCAGAATCTGCATTTTAGAAAGATCCTCAAAACAAAAGGGAGCCCGGGTAGGAAGGAGGGAGGGAAGGAGAGAGAGAATGAGAATGAGAATATAATTAGTTGGCTGCTTGGTAGTGGACTGGCCATCCGTGAAGTAAGAGGCCACCCTTGATTGAATTCTGGATGGGTAAATGAAAGGCCATGGGCATGAAGAGAAGTTAAGTATGGCAGACAAATCGGCTCCACTGTATATTTGAAGTATGTTTCTGAACTCAACCGAGCCTGAGTACATTTCAATTTTTTAGTTGCTACAACTGGGGGCTGACAGTTACCACCTTGATGCACATCTCCTGAAATTAGGCACCCCTGTCTCTCAGGTAACTAGAAATGTCAAGTAGAGTAAATGTCATTAGCAGAGTGAATGTTTGGCCTTTATGAGCACTATTGTTATATATAGGCACATACAAAACTAAAAAGAAAAGGGAAGAAACTTCTGGTCAATATGGAGGTATAGGCACACATGGCTTGGCTCTTCACACAACCACAACAAAATTACAACTAAGATATAGAATAGCCATCGTCAGAACCAACACAAATCAAGTTGAATGAAGTCTGACAACTATGGAATTGAACATCATCCAGACTAATAGAAGGGGTGAAGATGCAGAACAGGCTGGTTCCACGGCCATGTGTGGTAGATAAAAATTCAGGAGGGATATCACAGGAGCGAGGAGTCCCAGTCCCAGACCAGGCCCCGCAGCCCAGGGTTCTAGGGCCAGGAAGATAAGTACCCACAACTTTTGGCTGCAAAAACCAGTGGGATTGAGTTGGCGAAAGAAACTTTTGGGGCCCCAAGCAGTTCCTCTTAAAGAACCCACACATGGACTCACCTACTCAGACTCACTCCCTCCAGGTTCTGGTGATGGGTGGCAGCTTGAGAGGCACCAGTGGCATTTAGTGGGAGGCTGAGGTGTCTGGCATCAATCCACACAGAAGCCATTGTCCATTTTCTGGCCTCTACCCCCACAGAGCTGGCAGTCTGGTGCCAAATCTAAGATTCCATCACTGGCTAACACTGTTCGACCTGCCTTGGAGATCCCCAGAGACTCCACCCCACCCAATTTATACGCTCAAGGGGCAAACTGCTTTTCCATGTGAATGGCTGGTCTTGGCCCATGCTTCACAACTTCCTAAATCCTCTCAAACAAGCAGCAGCTGGATCATTCAATGAGTCCCAGAACTAGACATTCAATGAGTCCCAGGCCAAGTACTAGCAGCCTAGATTCACAGCTTAGCTTCACCTGGGTATCTCCAAGCCCAGCACAAGTAGCAGTCATCTCAGATTGCTTTATAACTCAGACAGGGTGTCCCTAGGCAAAACACTGGTAGGGCCTGATCTTAGCCTGCACCACCTGGGGAATCCCAGAGGCCAGCACACCCAGTGGACAGCTATAGACCACATCAGAGCACCACCACCCTGCCCCTGCACAGCTGATCCTCCATGGAGAATGGAGGTTTGTGGTAAGTGCTCACAGCCAATCCTTCCAGCTAATTGGCCTGAGTAAATCCCTCTCATTGATCTAACAACAGCAACCAAGGCTCAACTACAAGAGGAGGGTATACTCGGCCCATACAAAGGGTACACCTCGAGTACCCAGCTTGGGTGATAGTGGAGGCTGTGCTACTGGACTCTACAGGACACCTACTACATTAGGCCACACTACCAAGCTACGGAGTCAAAGCAGCTCTACCTAATACATAAAAAAAACACAGGGAGGCTGCCAAAACAAGGAGACAAAGAAACATGGCCCAAATGAAAGAACAAATCAAAACTCCAGAAAAGGAGCTAAATGAAATGGAGATAAGCAATCTATCAGATGCAGAGTTCAAAACACTGGTTATAAGGATGCTCAAGGCACTTAGTGAGGACCTCAACAGCATAAAAAAGACCCAGTCAGAAATGAAGTATACACTAGTTAAAATAAAGAACAATTTACAGGGAAACAACATTACAGCGGATAAAGGCGAGAATCAAATTAATGACTTGGGACATAAGGAAGCAAAAAACAACCAATCAAAACATGAAGAAAAGAGAATCCGAAAAAATGAGTATAATGTAATCAGCCTGTGGAATAACTTTAAGCAATCCAACATTGGCTTCATAGGGGTGCCAGAAGAAGAGAAAGAGCAAGAAGCTGGAAATCTATTTGAAAAAATAATGAAAGAAAACTTCCCTAATTCAGTGAAGGAAATAGACATGCAAGTCCAGGAAGCAGAGTCCCAAACAAGATAGGTATAAAGAGGCCCAGCCCAAAATTATGTTGTCATAATTAAAATGCCAAAGGTTAAAGAAAAAGAGATGGGAGGGTGGGTGTGGGAGAATGGGTGAGAGGTGAGGGGATTAAGAATTACAAATCGGTAGTTACAGAATGGCCACCGTGGTGTAAAGTACAGTATTGGAAAGGGAGTAGCCAAAGAACTTATACACATGGCCCGTGGACATGAACAAGGGTTAGGGGCGAATGCCTAAGGGAGTGGGGGGTGCTGAGTGGAGGGGACAAAATGGAAAAAAATGAGGACAACTGTAAAAGTATAATCAATAAAATAGAATTTAAATTGAAGAAAAGAGAAAGGGGAGCTCTGTAAAATTCTAACAGTTCAGTGATCTAGTAATGACTTCTCCCAACCTTCTTCTGTAAGACCTGAATCTCTCCAAAGCAGGGTCTTCCCAGATGCTTTCATCTGGGGCAGTGGTTTTCATACCTGGAGATATAAAACAGAGCTGTATGTTACTTTCTTCTTAGGGTTTAAACCTAACATGAGGAGGTAAGGTTGTGGTTAGCTAATTAATAGATTTTCTTTTTTACAATTGCATGTACCTGGCAGTTTTCTGGTTATATTTCCAAACTGATTAAAAATAAGACCAAAAAATAATACACATTTTTTCCCTGCCTTGTAGAGCCGAAAACTGGCTGGGGTAGCCCCTAGACAAGCCCCTGAGTTAGGAAGCCTGCCAAAAAAGAGAAGGCTGTGAACACAGGAGTACCCAAATAGGATAGGCAGTTTTTCTCTCTTTTCCCTCTCTGCCCTCTTTCTGTGCTCCAGTTTTCAGCACACGGAAATTTCTGGTTCTTATCTACTAGCAGCCAGAAACACAGAAATCCCTCCAGAATCATAGGCACAGCATTTCTACTCTAGCCCATTTCTGCATCCTGCCAATCAACATACATTCAGTGGGTCCTGCTCCCTGGTGCCAGCCAGCCTGAACCCTGCCCTGAGTCGCAGGGGCTCCAGCCCTGAGCACAACCTTCTTGTTAAAAAACACATTGGCAACTCATCTTTGCTAATGTTCAGATGCAACCATAAGTAAAGAGAAACCTAGCAAGAGCTCTCACTCCTGATGTTACTTTTATAAATATAAGGAAACAGAAGGAAAGAGAACTTCAAAGAAAAAATTGGTTAAAACAGGTGCCCAGAACAGCATCTGCAAGGTAGATGCTTTCTTAAACTTTGTGATTCTGATGTGTGTTTCCTATTTGTTCCGAGAGGTTGGGCGCCTGATCCAAGATGAGCCAATCATAAAGTCTCAACTCTCAGTCACTGGTATTGGTCCAGGAATAGGTACATGACACAAGTCAAGCCAATCATAATTATATGCTGGGGTTTTTTTTTAATCCAAACTTTAGCAGAGGACAAAGGCCTTTCCTCTCTTGTCTTAGAACTATAAATAGGTGAGGCTTGAGCTACAGCCAAAACAGCACCAGCCACTTGAAAAGCCAATTCAGGCAAACAAGTTGTTGCTCAAAAAAGCCAAGACAAACCATGGAGAACAGCAGTCCTCACAATGTTCAGGTCTTTGGGTGCCCCCCTGCCCTTTTCTGCTTTCTCTAGTTCAAATTCAGTTCCTTTCACTTGCCACCCAGAGAGTTCTAGCTAATATGCCCCTCCCCTCTACTGCTGGTCCATCTGCCCTCAGTGAACCCCCCTTTTTAAAATAGAAATGCTTCCTTACAAGCAAGCAGAACTGATAGAATGTAAATATCCATACCCTGATGCAATCAGAAGATTTGAAGGGATAGGAAGAAGAAACAATAAAGATAACCATCAAAGCATTTTATATCATGATCAAATTGCTATTTTTACACAAATCCTTATAATTAATGGAATATAATACTCCTAGATTCTTCTATTTACATGGACTACACACACCAGACTCATACTTGTATCTGTGTGTTTATTCACTGTACAGAGTATGGAGGACTGAATTGGACATCAGAGACCATGTGACCTTGATGACCAGTCACTTCACCACTCTGAAACTCTGTTTTCTCATCTTAAAAGGGACTTTAAAGAAGAATAAAAATAAAAAACAAAAACTCTGTTAGAACTAATAAACAAGATAAATTTAGCAAAGTAGCAGGATTCAAACTCAATACCCAAAAATCAGTTGCACTTCTATACACTTACAATGAACAGTCTGAGCCCTGGCTGGTGTGGCTCAGTGGATAGAGTGCCAGCCTATGAGTTGAAAGGTTGCTGGTTCAATTCCCAGTCAGGGAAGATGCCTAGGTTGTAGGCCAGGTCCCCAGCTGGGAGCATGTGAGAGGCAACAGATTGATGTATCTCGCACATTGAAATTTCTCTCCCTCTTTTTCTCCCTCCCTTCCCCCTCTCTAAAAATAAATAAACAAAATTTTAAAAATTAAAGAAAAGCAATGAACAATCTGAAAAGGATGTAACAGAAACAATTCCATTAGAAATGGCATCACAAAAATAAAACATACTTAGGAATTACCTTAACCAAGCAGATAAAAGATTTGTACAATGAAAACTATAAAATACTGTTGAAAGAAATTAAAGACAAATAAATGAAAATACATCCCATGGATGTTAAACTTAATGGAATGGAAGACAATATTGTTAAAATGTCAATACTACTCAAAGCAATCCACAGAATCAGTGCAACCCTTATCAAAGTCCCAAAGACATTTTTGCAGAGATAGAAAAAACCCATCCTAAAATTCCTGTGGAATCTCAATGGAAACACATAGCCAAAACAATGGTGGAAACAAAAAGAAAACCAGAGGACTCTCACTTCCTGATTTCAAAATTCACTACAAAACTACAAAAATCAAAACAGTGTGGTAGTGGCATAAAGACAGACATATAGACCAATGGAATAGAATAGAGAGCCCAGAAATAAACCCTCGCATACATGGCCAAATATCAATGGGGAAAGTATGGTCTTTTCAACAAATGGTGCTGGGAAAACAGGATAGTCACATACAAAAGAATGAAGTTGGACCCTTACCTAACACCACATACAAAAATTAACTCAGTATGTATCTGTGATTTTAATGTACAACAACTTAACATTATAAAACTCTTAGAAGAAAACATGAGGCAAAATCTTCATGACATTGGATTTGGCAGATATTTCTTGGATATGACACCAATAGCATAAACAACAAAAGAAAAAATAGACAAACTAAACTTCATGAAAATGTTTAAATTCTGTACATCAAAAGACAATATCCAGCCCTGGCTGGTGTAGCTCAGTGGATTGAGCGCGGGCTGGGAACCAGAGGGTCCCAGTTCGATTCCCCGTCAGGGCACATGCCTGGGTTATGGGCCAGGTCCCCATTGAGGGCCATGTGAGAGGCAACCATACATTGCTGTTTCTCTCCTTCTCTGTCTCCCTCCCTTCCCCTGTCTCTAAAAATAAATAAAATACCTTTAAAAAAATTTTAAAGAAGAAAAAGACAATATCCACAGTATAAAAGTTAACCTACAGCCCTGGCTGGTGTAGCTCAGTGGATTGAGCGCGGGCTGGGAACCAGAGAGTCCCGGTTTGATTCCCCGTCAGGGCACATGCCTGGGTTGCAGGCCAGGTCCCCAGTGAGGGCCATGTGAGAGGCAACCATACATTGCTGTTTCTCTCCCTCTCTGTCTCCCTCCCTTCCCCTCTCTCTAAAATAAATAAATAAAAATCTAAAAAAAAAAGTTAACCGACAGAATGGGAGATAATATTTGTAAATCATATATCTAATAAAGGATTAACACACAGAATAAATAGAGAGTTCCAGAAATTTTACAACAACCAAAAAAAAGTAGGTTTAAAAGTGGGCAAAGGACTTGGATAAACACTTCCTCAAAGAGTATATACAAATTGCCAATAAGCACATGTAAAGATGCTAAACATCACTAATCATTAGGGAAATACAAATCAAAACTACAATCAGATACCACCGCACAATCATTAGGATGGCTACTATTTAAAAAAAAAAAAACAGGTATTCATGAGGACAAAGAGAAATTGGGACCCTTATGCACTATGGTCATGTAAAATAGAACAGCTACTCTGAAAAATAGTATGGCAGGTCCTTAATAAATTAAAAATAGAACCATCACTTAATCCAGTGATTTCACTTCTGGGTATAGATCTAAAGAACTGAAAGCAGGGTCTCAAAGAGATGTCTGTACACCCATGTTTGTAGCAGCATTATTCACAACAGCTGAAATGTAAAAGGAACCCATATGTCCACCGAGGGATGAGTGAATAAGCAAAATGTAGTATATAATGGAATCGTATTCAACTGTAAAAGAAAAGAAAATTCTGACATGTGCTACTACACAGATGAACCTTGAAGACATTATGCTAAATAAAATAAGACAACTACAGAAATACAAATACTATATGATTCCACTTATACGAGGTAGTTACAGTAGTCAAAATCATAGAGACAGAAAGTAGAACGTTGGGTGCCAGGGGCTGGGGCTGGGGGTGAGGGAGAATTGGGGGTTCTTGTTTAGTGGGTATAGAGTTTCAGTTTTACAACAAAAGTTCTGGAGATGGATGGCAGTGATGGTTACACACCATTATGAATGTATTTAATACCAGTGAACTATACACTTAAAAACAGGCGAGATAGTAAATCTTGTTATGTATATTTTATCACTATTTTTAATTAGATAAAAGAGGAAAAATAGGGACTTTTGACTGGGTGTTCTTCTAAACCCTCCAAAAGCTAAAAGTCTAGAATTATACACAATATCCAAAGGTACCCCTGACTTCTCTCACAAAATCAAAAAGTACATTCAAAATAAATTCTTATATTCCCTTTGATCCACAGTCTGTAGTTGAATCTCTGTGACCTGAAAGGAAAGAAGAGTCCATCACCCCGTTTATAAATCCTAGGAACGTCCATCACTCAAGGGCAAGGACTTCATCTTATTGATCTCTGTATCTTCAGAGCCTAATATAAGCCAAATAATCATGTGCTGAATGAATATATCAAAAAAAGAACCTAGTAGACTTCTTGTTATGACAGTGGCCAATACATTTCTCCACCTTCCCACCGAACTACCCAGGAAAACATATAACAAAAATCTAAAAAATGCAATGGCTTTAACAATTAAGAACACTAGCCATTTTAAAGAAGCCAGCAGAAATTTCTCCTAATGAAAGGAACATGAGCACTGAATGTGGATTTAAAGTATGAAGTAGTAAGGATTAAGAAGAAATCTCCTATATACCCCCTGAGAATGTTTACCTTTTTGTCAACCAAAAAACCTACAACCACTTTCCCTTTTAGAAAAAACTGCGTTCTCAGGCTGACCCCTATCCAGAACACACCCTCTCGGGAAATTTTCTAAGGGACATAGAGGAAAAATGTCTAGGGTTATTTTATCCTAAGTAGACACTAAAATTTATTATAAAACCAAACTAATTCAAACAATGTGGCACTAGCAAAAGAATCAACAGATAAATCCATAGTGGAAAATAGATAACCATGAAAAATACCTTAGAATACATAAGATCCGATGTGAATTATACCACAGACTTGGGTGCAAATTCAGTCACATCTCTTCCATTTTTCTAATAAATTGCTCAAGGGTTCTACCTGTTTCTTGGTAATAAATTCAAGATCTTTTTGAGACTTTCCCTCCAGCCAAATTATTCAGGAACCCCAAGGGACTTGATAATCCAAGGGAGCTGGGGTTCAGATTGGCACCCTCATCCTAGCAGAATGAGAACTGGGTCTAATCGAGTCACTATTTTTCTTGTTCTTCATTGCACTACAGTGGCCTTACTAAAAAAGATTGTACATATTTTGCCAACTATTCCTGGTCCGCTGCTGTAATAAAATTTTTGTGGATCCAGGTTTCTGCACAGACAGCCATGATTCCTCAAGGAAGGACACCCTTTAAATGTGCTAAATTCAGTCGAGAGAACCATAGCCTTGGGGTCTTGAGACTGCAGTTCTTAATAATCTGTTTTTCCATCCCCTTAAGGCCACCTTCCAGGGTGTCAGGTAAACACTTCATAGATTAGGGAGAGGCCAAAGTAGGTGACATGTAACAAAAACTTTCTGGTATTGGATCTTAGTTCCTAGGAAGCAGCCTCTGTGCCTCTTCCATTTCCAGCTGAGGGGAGTGTTCATTGTTCATGATGGGTCCCTCAGCCCACATGTGACTGTTTATGCTAGCAAAGTGATTCCTGAACCACTGAGAAGACTTTGTAAACCTGGGGGCTGACTGTGCCAGAAAGGCCCACTCTGTGATTAAAGGATTGAGGCTTTGAAACACATGATATTAGCCCAGCCTCCAGGAAGCCAAAGAGGCCTGGGGACTGAGTTCAACCACGTGCCCAATATTTCAATCCATTATGCCTTCGTAATGAAGCCTCAATAAAAACACCACAGCTTGGTCAGAAGTGGCCCTGGAGACCTCCGAATTTACAGCTGGCGTCTAAAATGAGGGCACTCTAGACTGTGCTTTAACCCCAAGTTTGGTTGCCTTCAGGTATTTGGGTAGTAAGCAGACAGAGAAGTTAGGAGGTTATTTCAGTGGTGCAGTCAAGAAATTGTGGACATAGATAAGCCAGACTTCTGGCAAGATGGCGGCATAGGTGAATGCGCCGTGCCTCCTCGCACAACAAAACAAGGAAAAAAACAGAAATTTACCCAACCAAAAACAGCCAGATCTGACAGAAAATCGAACTGAGAGGAAGTCCGACAACCAAGGAATTAAAGAAGATACATTCATCCACTCTGGTGAGCCGGGAGGAGCAGGGCGGAGGGAGAGCGCTCAGCAACCCCGCGGTGAGCTGGTGAGCAGACGGCAGGACCGCGGTTGGAGGGGCGGTTCCCGCGGGGCTGCAGCACACCGAGACAGGGGTGCCTGACCTAAGCGCGGCCAGCGCCCGGCTCATCCGGACCCAGCGGGGCCAAGACTGGTGGACCGGGCAGGTCCGCATTCGCATACAGAGGGACCGGGAGAGAAAGCAGAGCGCAACCCATCTGCGCAGAGTGAGAGCACCTGTGGGGGTGGAGTCCACGGCGGGAGGAACTCCCGGCCTCACAGGAGAGTTCACTGGGGAGACCCACGGGGGATTGGAGCTGTGCAACCCATCCACCGACCCCAGAGAGACCCCCGGAGCCAGCGCAGAGGGGCTCGAATTGCTTGCAGGAGGCGGAGTGGGTGCGGAGAGTGGAGCAGGCGCCATTGTGCTCTCAGGTCCCACCCCCACAGGCTACGTCACAACACAGCGACCGTGAGTTTCCCTGCCCAGGTGAACCCCAAGGCTCCACCCTCCTTACAGTAACAGGCTCACCGAGGGGAAAAAAATGGCCCAAAGAAAGGAACAGATGGAAGCTCCAGAACTAACCGACCAAGAGATAACCAACCTATCAGATGCACAGTTTAAAACCCTAGTAATCAGGATGCTCACAGAATTCGATGAAAAATTATCAAAATTGCTTGAACAAATGAGGAGAGATCTGCAGGGAACCAATAAGGATAAGAAGGAAACTGGGACTCAGATCAACAGAGTGGACCAGCAAAAAGAAAAAAACATCCAACCAGAAAAGAACGAAGAAACAAGAATTCAAAAAACATAGGAGGGGCTCAGAAACCTCCAGGACATCTGTAAACGGCCCAACATACGGATCATAGGGCTGCCAGAAGGAGAAGAAGAAATCCAAGGAATTGAAAACTTATTTGAACACATAATGATGGAGAATTTCCCGAAGCTGATGAAGGAAATAGACTTTCGGGAAGTCCAGGAAGCTCAGAGAGTCCCAAAGAACTTGGACCCAAAGAGGAACACACCAAGACACATCATAATTACATTACCCAAGATCAAAAATAAGGAAAGGATCCTAGAAGCAGCCAGAGAAAAGGAGACAGTTACCTACAAAGGAATTCCCATAAGACTGTCAGCTGATTTCTCAAAAGAGACCTTACAGGCAAGAAGGGGCTGGAGAGAA
>PVJI01014232.1:7400-45049 GCA_004026765.1 Micronycteris hirsuta
TCTTGCCTGTAAGGTCTCTTTTGAGAAATCAGCTGACAGTCTTATGGGAATTCCTTTGTAGGTAACTGTCTCCTTTTCTCTGGCTGCTTCTAGGATCCTTTCCTTATTTTTGATCTTGGGTAATGTCATTATGATGTGTCTTGGTGTGTTCCTCTTTGGGTCCAACCTCTTTGGGACTCTCTGAGCTTCCTGGACTTCCTGAAAGTCTATTTCCTTCACCAGCTTCGGGAAATTCTCCATTGTTATGTGTTCAAATAAGTTTTCAATTCCTTGGATTTCTTCTTCTCCTTCTGGCAGCCCTATGATCCGTATGTTGGGAAATTTACAGATGTCCTGGAGGTTTCTGAGCCCCTCCTCCGTTTTTTGAATTCTTGTTTCTTCATTCTTTTCTGGTTGGATGTTTTTTTCTTTCTGCTGGTCCACTCTGTTGGTTTGAGTCCCAGTTTCCTTCTTATCCCTATTGGTTCCATGCAGATCTCTCCTCATTTGTTCAAGCAATTTCGATAATTTTTCATCGAATTCTGTGAGCATCCTGATTACTAGGGTTTTGAACTGTGCATCTGATAGGTTGGCTATCTCTTGGTCGGTTAGTTCTGGAGCTTTGATCTGTTCCTTTCTTTGGGCCATTTTTTTCCCTGGGTGAGCCTGTTACTGTAAGGAGGGCAGAGCCCTGGGGTTCACCTGGGCAGGGAAACTCACGGTAGTTGTGCTGTGACGTAGCCTGTGGGGGCGGGACCTGAGAGCACAATGGAGCCTGCTCCGCTCTCCGCACCCACACCGCCTCCTGCAAGCAATTCGGGCCCCTCTGCGCTGGCTCCGGGGGTCGCTCCGGGGTCGGTGGATGGGCTGCACAGCTCCAATCCCCCACGGGTCTCTCCAATGAACTCTCCTGTGAGGCTGGTAGTTCCTCCCGCCGCAGACTCCACCCCCACAGGTGCTCTCAGTCTGCACTGATGGGTTGCGCCCTGCTTTCTCTCCTGGTTTCTCTGCACACGAATGCGGACCTGCCCGGTCCACCAGTCTCGGACCCGCTGGGTCCGGATGAGCCGGGCGCTGGGCGTGCTTTGGTCAGGCACCCCCATCTGGGTGTGCTGCAGCCCCACGGGAACCGTCCCTCCAACCGCGGTCCTGCCGTCTGCTCACCTGCTCGCCGCGGGGTCGCTGAGCGCTCTCCCTCCGCCCTGCTCCTCCCGGCTCACCAGACTGGATGAATGTATCTTCTTTAATTCCTTGGTTGTCGGACTTCCTCTCAATTCGATTTTCTGTCAGATATGGCTGTTTTTGTTGGGTAAATTTCTGTTTTTTTTCTTGTTTGGTTGTGCAAGGAGGCACGGCGCATTCACCTATGCCGCCATCTTGCCGGAAGTCTCTGTTTTTCTCACTTTCTTGATGGTGTCCTTTGAAATGCAAAAGTTTTCCATTTTGACGAAGTCCAGTTTACCTGTTTTTCCTTTTGTAGCTGTGCTTTTGGTGTCTTATCCAGGAAATCTTCGAGACCGTGAAGAGTTTCACATATATTGTTTTCCTGAGAATTTTATAGTTTTAGCTCTTACATTTAACATGCTTTTGATATATTTTCTATTAGTTTTTGCACATGGTGAGAGACAGAGTCCTGCCTCATTCACACGGGCGTCTAGTTGTCCCTGTGGGTATTTTTTCTTACGGCGTTTGCAGGGAAGAAAGACTTTGCTATTTTCAGCATGCTCTCTGCTAAAACGATATTGGTGTAAGGGGAATGTAAACAGTCTGTGGTGAGTTTGCACGGACTCTCCTAGCTTTCTCTTATTCCTATCTCACTCTGGAGTAAGAAATCCGAGTGCTCAAGGAGCCCTAACCCCCAATATCCAGGCTGTTATGTGCTTCAGCAGGGGTTTTAGCTTTTAAAGAACACTTTCCGGTTTCCTGCTGTCTTTTCTCTGGCTCAAGCCAGCTAGAGGAAGCAGCGTACAGAAGTGTCTTAAGATTTGTATCCCTGCTTGTTGATCGTATTCTGCTTTCCTGGCTCTTGGTGTATGTGGCTACTTTCTCCAGTTTGTTGTGTGAGTTTAGTGGCTGAAACGTTACTAAGAAAAGGACAAGTTGCGAATTAAAATACGTTCCAACGACGTCAGGGTGGTTTTAGCCTCACACAGAAGGCTCAGGAAAGGTTATTTCTTGAGCGTTCTCTGCTGACCCAGGAAGGAAGATGACAGATGCATTGCAGACGGCTTTACATGTGAAAGGTGAAGAAGGGCGAATTCTGTGACAGTGAGTTGTGCTTAATTCCCGAGTCACTGAACTTGGCATCTTAAAAAGGCTCACAGAAGAGAAAAGGCAGAAGAAGGCACTACTCAGGGGGTCAGACCTGAGTAAAACCGCGGTCCCCGAAGAACGTGAGCCCCCCCATTCCCAACATCGTGCTTTCATGATCTTGCATCAGGTTAGCTAAACGAGGTGTACCTACGTTGGACTGCCGTACTGTCGTTAAATATGGCTTTGAGAACCTTCGATAATGAACACTACGCTGAGTTTCCGATGTCTATTTCGTGTAATCTCCTGCAATGCAAGCTGAGTGGCAACAGCAAAGCGAAGTCCGGCGTAAGGCATTTGTCTGGGTGGCAAACCGGCAACGCGTATTTAAGGGTCTCAGAGAAATCTAACCTCATGACTTTAGGTTCACCGGACCAACCCAATGAACGCAGGACCCTTGTGCCTGTAGGGAAATTCTCTATCAAGACAGATTTGTTTTCTCTTTAATCAACACACAGTCCAGCCGTGTGCCTGTTTCATCTGTTAATCAGGATGTAGAACATTCTGTCACCCCCGAAGCACCCTCTCATGCTGGGTCTATTTCCGTCATACTCGCCCGTCGTTCCAACTGCTGGTCTCTCCTCCCTCGTGACAGCGCCGCCTTGTTGACAAGACCCTGTGAATGGAAGCTGACGGCATGCAGCCTCTTGAAGGGACTTCTTTAGATCTGCCCTTCGTGGAGTTGCTCAGTGTCTTTGCTCTGTCCTTGGCCAAGAACAGCATTTGGGGGAGGCATTTGGGGGTGGGCTGGTCTAGCCACGGAGAGAAACAGGGACAGAGCACCAGGCAGCATCTGCACATCTTTCCAACCTCGCCAGATACGGACAACACATGAAGTTTATTTTACCATGAACTGGCCCCTGTGGTTTTCCACCCTGAGCAGGCAGGCTCACGCATGCCAGCCCGGCACAGTTCAGGGCTGCGTTTCCGTGGACTCGGGGGCGGCAGGCTGGGGCCAGCCCGTTCTCCTGCATTTGTAACCAGCACGGAATGGTTGTGAGCAGATGGTATCAGAATCACTTTTTAAGAGGGGCTGATCTACAGAGAAAACCTGACACATTCATGACATTTTTCCAGCGTCACTAGATAGAGCGGTGTTCCCAAACCTTGAAGCTTAGGAATAGATTTTAAAGGCGACCTAAATGTACATGACAGGCAAAAGTGAAAGTCGGCGTGGAAGTGCCGTGCTGGGACAGGACAGAGACACCTGTCTCGGGAAGACGTTGCAGACAGTGAGGAAGTGACACATGGGGAATGAGTCAGCAGCGTGCTGTGTAATTAGAAAGGAGCCGTGCAGATGCAAGTTCACAGAAGGGTGGCACGTGGGAGGTGGAAATTAATCCTTCCGCTACACGGCACTGTCCAAATCCTTATTAGAGTATTGATTCATTTTATGGTCTGCGTTTTATTAAGGGTGTAGGAGACTGAAGGAGAGTCTGGAGAAAAGCAACAGAAATTACAAAATGCCGAACAGCTGAGCTCCAGAGGATGAACATAGGTTCTTAGATGAACAT
Organism: Micronycteris hirsuta; assembly: GCA_004026765.1. Classification (NCBI taxonomy): domain Eukaryota; kingdom Metazoa; phylum Chordata; class Mammalia; order Chiroptera; family Phyllostomidae; genus Micronycteris; species Micronycteris hirsuta. The sequence continues at coordinate 11,204 of PVJI01014232.1, forward strand.
AGGTTCTGACTTACTCTTACAGAACCATAAAAAACGCTCTAGGATTAATTGTTCACGGCAAACCGTATGGAAAATAAAATAAGGAAGAACGTAAATGTTAACTATTAATCAGGAATGATATTATTTCCTAAGCAACTGAAAGTAAAATAGTTTCTACAGTCTTTGTGGTGTGATTGTTTGGAACACTTTCCGATGTAAGCATTATTTAAAAACACAATTTAAAAACGCCTCCTATTTTCCTACAGAAATATAGCCTAGTTCATATACTTAATCTCAGTTTTACGTATTTAGGGTATTTTCAAACACCCACTGCTTGAAATAGTGTCTTCATGAGCATCACTAAATCACGCTTATTTCCACCTACAATAATTTCCTGGTTTCGCTTGTGAATCGGAGCCGCGGCGCTGAGCCGACGGCCGGAAGTACTGCCGAGGTTCGGGACGCGTGTGACCGCGGGCCGCCAGGCCGCTGCTCCCATGTCCGGTCTTTCTTCCTTCACCCCGCAAAGCCGTTCCCGCAGCCCTCACTCGATCACCGTTCATAGCACTTGCAGCTCGTTAAAATGATCTGTAATTATTAGCTCACTATGAAAATGACCAAAGCGTTAAATAGATATTTCCAAGGAAACGTGTACTAAACAACAGATAGCAGAAAAACGCAGCCTCCTGGTCTGTCCCCGCCTGCCCCCGCCTCCTCTGCCCAGGCACAGCCACCTTCGAGGGCTTCGGACCTTCTTTTATACTGAATCGTCTCTACGTAACTTCACTCTGCATTTTCCGTTCTCTCAATTTTACACATCATTTATTGGCTTCTGGTTAGGCAAAATGAGGATTTTAAAAAATTATCCTTCATTCAGACCTGGTTGGTGTAGCTCAGTGGATTGAGCGCGGGCTGGGAACCAGATGGTCCCGGTTCGATTCCCAGTCAGGGCACATGCCTGGGTTGCGGGCCAGGTCCCCTGTGGGGGCCATGTGAGAGGCAACCATACATTGCTGTTTCCCTCCCTCTCTGTCTCCCTCCCTTCTCCTCTCTCTAAAAATAAATAAATAAAATCTTTAAAAAAAAATTATCCTTCATTCAAGACACACACGCGTCTCCTGGCCCCACACTCCTGCGTGGTCACATCACCGCGTGTCCACACTGGCGCAACTAAGAGTCTCTGTCCCGAGTCCAGGGTCTGTCGGAGCCGCTTCTCCTCCCGAGAACCAGAAACGGCCCGGACGCGCCACAGAGGCCGCACTGCTCCCCTCGGCAGGGCCACAAGGGCCCCACAGGACAGCACACACCAGGGGACCATCGGCTCATCTTCCCACAGATACTACCCGGTGCCATCTGTCCCATCTGGGTGGTGGCCCAGGGACAGACCCACAGCCCCATCTTCCCTCTCCCTCTCGCTCCCGTTGCCTGGACCAGGGCTGGGAGTTGGGGGTTCCTGGTGAATGAAGCCCATCCTTTGGTGGTTTCTAAACTGGTGGCTCTTTAGGTGACCTTCTGAGGCCTTGCATATCTGGAAATGTGTTATTCCAGACAATTAGTTTATAGGTGGGTGGCTTCTCCAGGTTAGAAACAATTTTCTTACATTTTACTGAAAATGTTGTTTCACTTTCTTCTGGCTGTGAGTTTGCTCTAGAGACAGCTAATACCATTCCGTGCTTTTTCCTCCTCGTGAAAGCTCACGGGATTCTCTTCCCATAGGTCCTGGCTTGGAAATAATTTTTAAGATAAATTTTACTACCAAGTAGATCATGAAGATTCCTGCACTTTTTCTTCTAGAAGATCATATGCATTAATATATTGGTGTCCTCTTTTAAATACTGTCTATTTTGATATTCAATGTATTGCTTTAAAAAATTCAGTTTCTCTTCAAAGGTTCTTGTCACTACTCAGGACTCATATCACAGCTCAACTGAAGGAAAAATACAAATAAAAACAGTACAATTACCACCAGGGTGAGAATAGAGGTCGACCAGGTGGCTACAGCCGTTCCTGTGACTTGGCTGTTGGTCGAGCTAAACACCGTCCTGCCCGTCACTCGCTCGGTGACGGAGCTGACGCACGACTCCAGGGAAGTGGGCGGGAGGAACCTTGCTTCACGGGCTCGGTGGGAGGCCGGACTGGGCAAGGGAGCAGAGAGGGGTCAGCGCGAGTCTTGAGGAAGGTCACGTTCAGACCTGTGCCACACGTCACTCCTGCAGTCCTGCAAGCCATGTCCCCAGGCTCTGCTGCCCGAGCGTCCCCCCGGGGTGGCTCTCTCCTGACGAGCTGGGCTGCTCTCAGGGCAGGATGTTGCCCGTGACTCACAGGTTAAACTGTGCCCCGGCCTTCGTTTTGCCTTGAAAGCAAAGTAGCTTTCCTTCTTCCTGAATTGAGGATCTGCATGTGGTCATTCTGGTGCCTCCTGAGCGCTCCCCTGTGGGAGCACAGCAGCTGGCCTGGTGCCGGTGCAGCGACTCAGAGAGGTTTGCCTGCTGTCCCGGCACTTCGGTGGCTCTCTAGGACTACGCCGCACCTGCTGGTTCCCCCGATAACATGCCAACAAAGCGAAGGTAAAACTCTGGGGTGAGGACGGGGCTTTGTGTGTTTCTGAGTCCGGCCCTGCGGCCTATCAGATGGTAATGCTTATTGATGTCGCTTTCCTGTTGTGGTGACAAATTGAGGTGTCGAGTGACTTCATTTTCGAGTGTGCTTCTGGGCAAGGGCCCCAGAGTCTCTGTTTGGGCTTCCCTTCCATTCAGGGACCAGCAGCTACAGGCAGTGAGTTCAGCGTAACTGCTACTGAGCACAGGTATTCATTAAGATACCTGCACGCCCTGAACAGCAAGTGAAACCACTTGCGATCCGGATGCTTTTAAGAGAAGCGGATGTCAGGGCTGCGGGTTTGCTGACGGTGACAGTTTCCTGGGCTGGGGCCTGCCAGTGTCTGTGGGCAACACCTGTGAGCGGCTGACTCGTCCCGACCTGTCCTGCTGGTCGTTCTGCTTCCCGGGGACAGCGCAGGTGCGCCCGAGTCCCGCGCCGCGGCAGGAGACACCCCGCATGAGTGAGTTTTCTCAGAGATTCCAGGCTCGCCTCATCAAAGGTTCTGCCAGGGGACCTGAGGTCTCATTAGAGGGCAAATGCGCGTCAGCATATTTGAGCAGAATGGAGCAGCCTCCTTGCAGAGCTGTCTGTTCTCGGGTCTGGTGCAAAGACATTGGAAGGGTTCACTTCTTACCAGGCCACAGATGAGGGGGTTCGGGGAAACTGCAGCTTAACCTCCGCGCGCATCCAGGTGTCTTTAGTGGGTACAAAGCCGCTCCTCATGAGAAAGGGCAACTGGTGAAGGAGGGTTATTGTCACTTTAGATCCGTTACTAGAATAGTGGGTTCTGGAATTAACTGGTGGGATCCCACCCTTGCTAAGAGGGTAAAAGTGGACCTGCGGACCATGGCCTTGGGGGTCTAACGTGGATTGGTTGACCCCGAGTCTCAGAGGAGGCCCTTCGCTCTAATATAACCTCTCACAACAATCGCTGTTGTGCGTGGTACCCCCTCCCCATCCCCTGGCTTTTCTGAACTGGTGACTCTGGGGACGGTGTCCTTGCCCAGCTACAGGGACAGGTGAGGCTGGGGATGTCCGGTGACTGTGATTACCTGGGGTGTGCCTTGCTGTCGGCCGGGGCTATGGGTGCTCAGCTTGAGGCGGGAGGTATCGGGTGTCTGGAATTCCCCCCACTTTCCAAGTGGGCCCCTCTTCAGCTTGACCGCTGTGACCTGCCATCTCGTCTGCCTCCTGGTTCACACCTAGCTGCCAGATTCTGCACTATTTTTTGGTAACTAATTTCCCTGTTCTTTGTTGTGCATCCAGATGCAAGGGTTGAACTTTCTGCTGCAAAGTGATTGACCGGAACACGTTGTCCTGAGGTCCCCAGCTGCCCTCCCCTGGCTGGTCCGTTTCCTCTCCACGGGATGTGTGCTTGGGTGCCGGGGTTTCTGGTGCAAGTTAGTTCAAGTTCAGGGGCATTTCTCCATGCTATTTTTTTTAAGCGGTCTTTTGCCTGGAGTAGCAGTGCTGATTCTTCTTTTTGATTTTGGGGTCCACTTTGCTGCACTGTTGTCATGTACGTTTTTCATCTGCGCTCAGTCGGGGTCCCGGGGTCCTGGGGTCCTGGTTTCCTGTGTCGGCGAGATGCGTCCACTCGCAGCTTTGCGTGCTTTCCTGAAGTTGCCCTCTGTCTTGCGTGTTTGTGACCTCACATTTTCAGAGCTTTGTATTTGGGTGGAGGTTTTTTCCCCCCATGTTTTGCAAAGCTGTTCAGAGCTATGTCTAGATTCCGGGCTTTCCCCTATAGCACTGGGACGGTCCCAGGTCTTGCCCACTTGACGGCTGTTGAAACACGGACGTATTTTGATCTGTGACATAAGGCGTCTTAGTCATTCCTGTCGGTTTTGGAGGGACGCGAGGACAATAGTGTTTCTGAGGCAGTGTTCATGTGACATGAATTCATCTTCGTGAAGAAACATGACACGCCTCTGACAGATGTTATGGGCGGAGCCACTTCACAGGGGGGTCGGAGCCACCGCCTCCCTTGTCTTAGTCCCCAGGCAGGGCCGGCTGCCCTTCGGACGGGGCCGGGCCCGCAGCGCTCTCCGAACACCCACGTCGGGACCGCCGACCGGGGAACTGAAGACGCCCTTCAGAACGCGCATCGCTGCGCTAGCTCACCTGCACCTGTAGAAGCCTTCCTGTGCTTATGGACACCCACAGGTAGCCCCTCTATTCCTGTCCTTGTCCCCTCCCCTCTTCACAAACGTCCCTGACTTCACTTTCTAATCGGAATACTGTGTTTGGCTTTTTCCCTAAATTCAAGCTTCCCAAATAGCTGTTCCTTTGGGTCTCGAATAAACACGTGTGACCTTCCACGTAGGCCTTTGTTTTTTGGGTCAGCACGCATAACAGCCTTTATGGGACCACGTTCAGGTGTCGGGATGCTAACATGAGGTACTTCGCGGGACAGAGTGGGCTGGAGGTTGGGCTGCAGCCGGGCCGGAAAATGCAGCGTGTCCTGGGTTGTCCCTCTGGGACATGTCCTGCACTCAGACGTAAGCAGACACTGTTTTAAGATGAAAAGTAACAGAAAAGGGGAGAAAATGGACATGCAGAATAAATCCAGCATTTGCCTTGGCTCCGGCTTCTGGAAACCCGAGAGGCCTTGTGCCCTGCCAGCTTTGCCCTGGCCCTGCACACCTTTCCTTGTCTTCCGATGTCGTCACCATCCCGGGACCGGGCAGCCTCGGGGGTGGTGACGACCTCTGACCCCCAGACAAAGCAAGGCGCTGCCATCCACAGTTGTCATCTGGCTGTTCACCGTCGGGTGGCAGCCAGCAGTCAGGGGACCATCAAACCGCTCGGGGTTCGGTAGATTGATGTCCATGGTCATGAGTCACACGCCACCATAATTAGCGATGGTGGTGAAAGCATCCTTTTTGGCTGGTTTTTGGATGGAAACTCTTCAGAACTGAAGCCTTCACATGAAGAGAGAAACGCAGTGGTAAGCAGTCCGACTATTGTGAAAGCCTGTGCTCTGGAGACCCATCCGCGTTCGTCAAAGCTCGCTGTGCGCCTGTGACGCTCTGTTCCCCGATAAAAAGATGTGTTTGGTTTTCACCCTGTGTCCGGCCCAGGGCTCTCAGACCTTTGCGACTTCCTCAGCCAGGACAGTGAGGGAGGAACCTTTTGTTATGTTAATGAGCTGGTTTTTGGAGCCCACCTAAGGATGGAGGGGAGCCCACCCTGTGCTTAGAGAGTCTGAACTTTCAGCTCCGCCCCGCTGACCTCCAGGGACAGGGGAGGGGCTGGGAGTGGAATTGATCCTCCCTTGCCCATGGCTGGTGATTGAATCAATCACACATATGTAATAAAGGCTCCACAAACACCCGAAAGCAGGGAGGTGCCCGGAGCTTCCAGGTGGTGGACACTTGGAGATGTGGGGAGATACGGGGCGTGCGGGCGCCTGCAGAGGGCGGGGAGCCCCGTGCCCCTTCCTGGCACCTGGCCCTGTGCCTCTCTTCCCTTTGGCTGTTCCCAGGTTGTTTTCCTTTTCTAATATGAACTTTTCAAACCGAACTGGTGATCTAGTAAGTGAAGCGCCTCTCAGTGCTGTGAGCCTCTCTGGAACATTCAGTGAACCCAAGAAGGGGTCACTGCAGCCTCTGACTTACACCAGCCTCTCAGAAGCACAGGTGGTGAGAACCTGGGCCGGTGACTGGCGTCCGGGTGGGCGGGGCGGCCTGTCAGGGCTGAGCCCCTCCCCTGTGGGCTCTGAGGCTGTGGCCCCAGGGGACAGACAGTGTCGGAATGGCGTTGGGTTGTGGGACACCCAGCTGGTGTCCCCAGAGCTGCTTCGTGGTGTGGTGTGCAGGAAAGCCCTCTGCCCCAGACGCCGCTTCAGCTGGAATGTAGTGCAGAGCCCGAAGTGGGTCTGGCTCGCCTGAGGTGCTGTTCAGCTCGGACTGCAGCCAGCGGTCTGGGCGGGGACCCGTCACCGCTGCCCGGGCTGCCCGGTCGGAGGGTCTGGCACCGGGGAGCCAGGGAACGCGAGGAGGACACAGTGGCCCGGTGAGCCAGCGGGTGCTTTTCGGGTTGGATATTAGGGAGAGAACAGGTCTGGTTTACACGTCATTTCTAGTCTTTGCAGAACTGTTTATGTTCCCGCCCGTACGATATTAAACGGGACGCCTTTTCATTTTAATTATTAATTTCAATTAGATGCAAGTATTTCAAGAAATATTCTATATGGGATTTCAATACATCTTTTGACAATAAAGACAGAACGTGAAAATATTAAAACTACTACCAATAAATTGCTTTACAGAAGAAGAAGGTGTGCAAAAGACACTTGGTTTTTACTATAAAAGATTCAAAGTAACAGACTTTAGAGAACTGCTTAGGAAAGGCACCGCCTTACAATTCTGAGTCTATGGAAAATACATGTTGAATTATTGCTGTGCTTCTCAGGCTAAGTGATATTTTTGGGAAAAAAAGATTTTTGAGATTTTTCCCAAGGTATGACTCCAAGGTATAGATTTTCTTCTAGAAAACATTTAAATTCATTTTAACTTACTATTTCCCCCCTTAATTATGTTCTTCTGTTCCCCAAAGGATTAACGATATAGTTAAACGTGTGACTTTCCTCCCTGTGCAGTAGATATTTTTGACGCGTGGGAACAATGAAAACTCATTTCTAAGGTTAGTAATACGCTATGTTAACGATGAAACCCACCATAATTCTATTTCACTTTTTTCTTTGTGCTGGGAGTTCTCTGAAATGAGCACAGGGAACAATACTGTGAATCTGGGGGAAATATATTTGCGGGGGGAAATCAGGGCAGAAAAGGGGTCGAACGGACTGGCCTTGGGAAAGCAGGAGGAGGCCGTGAGTGACCCCATGTAGGTCACGACCCTTCCTCGCCCTCCGTCCTCCGTGCGGGTCATCGCGGCGCAGCCGCAGCCGGGAGGCAGAGTCGCTGCCACACCAGTGAGGCCCTGAGCCGATTGCTCTCTGTCTCTCAGCCAAGCACAAACTACATGACGACTGAGCTTTCTGCAACTTCTTCGTCACGCGCGTGTAGAAGAAGTTCCCACGAAGATGGAATAGCATTTTCACGTTAAACGGTGCTTGAAAAACCACTGTTGTTGACTTCGACAGACCATACCAACTTAGCAGGACAGCAGATCGCTTGCTGTTGGTTAACCCGCTTGCCGGAATCTTCTGCCAAAGTCACGAACTCGCGCTTCAGTCAGAATACGTCCTCAGCGCACTTCAAACTCTGGGCCTACATCGCAAGTACCCGGTGCTGATCGCTGTTCCGTTTCCACAGCAGATTTCCCCGCGTCCCCGTCCGGTAAACTTCAGTGGGACGCACACGTGTCGATGATGCGTCGTTGAGCTGGAAAGGGACCCGTGGTGTCATTCAGAGGGAGTCTGTGCCCCAACGAAAAACGGACGTGCGGTATCCAATGTGCTTTTTGAAAAGTTAACTAAAAGATTTCTCATATGAGTCTGGATAACGGTTCAAGAAAATGTATAACGTTAACCTACCTGTGGTGTATGATCCTTTTACTCGAAGATATTAGAGTATTTATTGGAAGTAAATATGGAAAAATATTTCCTCATCATTGACTTCACTCAAAATGTGCAATAAGCCCTGGCTGGTGTGGCTCAGTGGACTGAGCGTCCGCCTGCAGACCAGAGTCGCCAGTTCAATTCCCAGTCAGGGCGCATGCCTGGGCTGCGGGCCAGGTCCCCAGTAGGGGGCGCATGAGAGGCGACCGCATATTGATGTTTCCCTCTCTTTCTCCCTTTCCCCTCTCTAAAAATAGAAATAAAAAAATGCAGTAAGACACAGACCAAGGCATTTTAAGCTCTCAAGTGTGCATTGGTTACTTGTCTCTCTATTTTCTGACCTTAAATATCGCCTGAGCCCTGAGATCACTTTTCTTCCCCGTGGGCCGAGCAGTCCCCTGGGCACACACAGACCAGTGCCGTCTCAGCCCCGGGCCTCGTTTCCTCTCTCGGCCTCGCTCACCCACCTGGGCCTCCTGGGCCAGAGAACAACCCCCGACTGGCGGGCTGCGGGCTGACGGCCCACACCTGCACTTGACCCGCTGACTCTCAGTGCAGTGACGCCCCCGTCCTGCTGCCAGTCCCTCCGACTCAGGTTTCACCTCCTCGTTATCTTCACGGTGCCGCGCGTGGCTCAGAGCCACCTCCAGCTCACGAGAGGGACGCCCTAACTGGCTCCCTCACTGTTTTACAAACCACTGGTCCCTCTCCACCGAGTTTCCCTCGTCACTGTGTTGCTGTCAGATTGCTTTTTCTGAAACACCTGTCTGCTGAGGCCACCCCCTGTTGTAAGTCCTCTGAGAGCTTCTGACTGCCCATGGGGGAAAATCGGGGACTCCTAGCCTGGCATTTCAGGAGGTAATATGTGATTCATCATGCAGGCGAAACAGCATGGATGGTTTAAAGGAGGCTGCTGTGGCCTGAGTGTTTGTGCCCCCCAGATTCCCGTGTGGGAACCCTGGTGCCCGATGCTGAGCCTCTGGGGGTGCTGAGGTTAGAAGCGCAGGGCTCCGCGATGGGAACTAGGGGCCTGGTGGGAGAGGCCTGAGGGCCCCTCGGCCCCACCCACCCCGGGAGGGCTCCAGGAGGGGCCCCACCCGGCCACGCCGACACCCAGACTCCTACTTCCAGCCTCCAGCACCGTGAGACGTAAGTCTGCTGTTTGTAACCGAGCCTGTCTCTGTTGTGGGACCGAGACAGGTCCGAGGTAGTCATTACCACACGCCACGGGTCTCGCTCCCTGTGGTTGCTGTCGTTTGGGAGCGCGGCTCAGATTTAAAGCTCCATCCCTCCCAGACGCTGCCATGCACCGTGTTCACACGCACGCGCTCGTTTGGCAAACCCGCCCGGGCGCCGACTCTCTGCTAATGACTGCTGGCTGAAACCGCAGTTTTGGCAGAACTGACATTTTAGGGTCGGAGAGGGATTTACAACATGCAAGTGAAAGATACCATGTCACGCGGTGAAAAGAACTTAGGAGAAACCTAAGGGAGCTCAATGAGGCAGAGTCCCAGGGAGGGGCTGAAATTTTAAACATGAGGGTCAGAGAAGATCTCCCGGGGAGGTGACAGCCAGGAAGAACGGGAAGAGTGACATGTGTGTCATGTTTATATGAGGAAAGCATTATTTTCTGTAGACCTGAATCCACACTTTCTAGTTTCCGTCCTAGATTACACGCGTGAAGACACATGTAAAACCCTGCGACGCGTTGGAGGTGCCGCTCTTCGCGGGTCTGGGAAGGCGTCGGTGCTGAGCCGGTCCTTGCCCGAGGCGTGGGGTGTGGCGGTCCCGCTGCGTGTCAGGGCCTGGCACACCCTCCCGGCTGCGGCTCGGTCTCCTGTGTTCTCAGGGACAGTCCCCAGGGGCCTGACACCCAGGAGGAGGGCGGAGGGCTGGCGTGGAATGAAAGAGGTGGGTGTGTGTGGGTCGGACGCTGGGTTTGGGACGTGCTCTCCTGTCCTGTGGCTCCAGAGCCAGAGGAGGCACCGACGTGGCTTTAGCCTCGAAGGCCCTGCTGCTTCACCAAGCTGGGGGCTTCGGGGACCAGGGAGCGGGGAGCTGGGGACATCAGGGACCTGGCCACACTTTTCCTGTGGGAAACACATCGGGCTCATCTTGACGTTCTCTCTGTGTCTGACCCGCTCACGCCCAGAGCAGGCTCCTGCCTCTGACAGGGAGGTGCTGCAGCCGTTCCTCTCTGGAGTTCAGCCCAGCGAGGACTTGGGGCCCTTCCTGCTTCCCCCTGTCCCCCACCTCTGCCCCGCTCCCCCTCCCCCGTCAGCCTGGTGGAGAGTGAGAGAGGCTTTTCTGGTTGTTTCGTAAGCTTTTCTGGAAAGTGCTTTTTATTTTTATTTTTTTAAAGATTTTATTTATTTATTCAGAGAGAGGAGAAGGGAGAGAGAAAGAGCAATGTATGGTTGCCTATATCACATGGCCCTCACTGGGGACCTGGCCTGCAACCCAGGCATGTGCCCCGACTGGGAATCGAACCGGGACCCTCTGGTTCCCAGCCCGTGCTCAGTCCACTGAGCTACACCAGCCGGGCCAGTTTTCTGGAAAGTGCTTTTTAAATCTCCTGTATTCTGGGGGAAGCACAAGTGTCTTCTCACACTCAAGCCGTAAATCAGCTTTGGAGCTGATGGAGTTTTCTGAGATTTTTGATGGAGTGACTGAGACTGGTTGGACTTGGCTGCAGTTCCAGGCACACTGGATTCTCTGCCGGGAAAATCCAACCCTCGGGACGTTGCTGAGAGGGGGTCTCCGGCTCTCTCGGTGTGGTGGGGGCCGTGGGCCTGAGTCTCACTTGGGAAGATGTGTGGAATGATCAAGGCCTGGCTTCCGATCAAGGTTGATTGCTTCTGATCTGCATGCTGCCGTTTCTGAACGGGGTAACCCGTGGGTTAAGGACTTCAAATCCCACTGCTGCTTTTGGAAATCGTTACCCAAGTCCATGGTCTACTGACCGATGGCTTCTTTCTGTCACGCGTATAAAAAGGAAAAAGTGTATGAATGCTAATAGAACTAGATACAGCTTTCCAAAACATGGCACAGGCCTTCCTAAAAAGTGTTTTTAATTCCTGGATTTCCAGGAATGGTAGGAGGTAGCATATCAAGCCATCCAGCAGATGAAACATTCTGGGAAGTGAATCAATTTCATTTCTCATCCTTCACATGCCTTTTCAGTCCTGGGGGAGGTATCTGTAAGTATTCTACTTTTATCTTTCAAAACTAAAATAATATGTAAAGCACTTAATTACAAACTACCTTATATTAAAAGAAACTTATTCATATCTGTTTTATCCCCAGAACTTTCTAAATGCATCCTGTTTGTAAATTCCCTGATCGCTAAACTAAAACTAATATTTAAATCCGACTGTTAACATTTCCGTGAAATATCAGTAGGCATTTTGCCTCCTGACAAGTGGCAGCCCAGGCGCCTGGGACGTCCTCTGCATTGAAAGGGCGGGACACCTTTTCCTGGGTTGACCCCAGGAATGCATGTGGAACAGTAGAAATAATAGAGCTGTATGAAACAGTTACCTCAAGGGTGCATGAATTGTCAAAATTTACCCCCCACGTTCGGCAGATGAGCTATGCAATGAGAAAAGGTAAATCTTGTACTTTGGAGTGCAATGCTTGATACGGGAGTTCGTGACGTTCCTCATTCCTTAACCGCACAGGACAGCGCCTGCCGCCCGACCACCGCCGTGCATCACGTCGCGTGGAAAGCAGGAGGACCCAGGCGCGGTTCTGCCCCTGTGGCCGGTGCACTGGCGGGGCTGTGGCTTCCTGCTCATTGGTGTGGCGAGTGGCAGTGACAGGGGAGCTGAGTTCAGGGGCGTAGGGACAGCCACAGGGGGACAAGGAAGGCCAAGGGCGTGTGGTCGCAGCTGTCCCGTGGGCCTTCCCGTTCACCGAGGGTGGTGTGCTGCTGGTGACGTGGGGTAACATTGGACAAGTCTTCGTGTACAAATGTAACTTCTTAGCTTACACTGAAGATTAATTGGGGAAAATGCACCTTAGCAGGAGGGGATCTGAGCGGTCCCTTCACTGTGGTGACAGAACCGTGCTCACAGGGGACTGCAAGGTCAGAGAGGCTGGGGACAGCGGGGGCCTGGGAGGAGACAGGTGCTGCTGGCGGCTGGTGCGCAGTCCTCAGGTCTCTGACTGTCACCAGTCTCTGTTACTGCAAAGGAAGCCCCCACCGACTCGGGGCGTTTCAGTCACGGGGGACTCTTGGGGACCTGTGCTGTGGCGTGGCCATGACAGGGACATAAAAGCTTGCCTGCCTGACGAGTTTCCTATCTGGAGCCATTGAAGTGAAAGCTGCGTTGCAAGGGGGGACGTGGTGCACAGGCACAGGGGTGCTGGCCGTGGCCTTGGCCATGGCTGCCGCGGGTGCAGGAGCACCGAGCACCGGCTGCCGTTAGGGCTGTGGACGGGGCGGCTCGGGGTCTCCCGCAGCCGAGGACGCGGCTCTGGCTGTGGTTGCTCTCGCTGCGGACGCTGCCTTCTTGCTGCCGATTGTTGCCTTTCAAGGTGCTGGCCCCTCTCACTGGCGCCCGGTGATGGTTCAAGAAGACTGGGCCCCTTCCCCTCACACTCGTGTTCAGCACCGCGGACAGTGGGCAAGAGCGTGACATCCCCGTCTGTCCTTCCGCCTCGGGCGGAACTTCTGATGTTTGCACACGGTCAACGCTGACACGTTCGCTCTCACACGGTAAACCGTGGCATCCAAACCTCTCACTTGCTCACACATTGCAGCCTGTTCTTAAACCAGCACGTTTCAGTTCACCGCACGAGACACCGTCCTGTCTGTGTTTGTTAGAGGGCGGCTCTTTTCACCGCTCACCAGCTGGAGCCGAACATCCGAAGGAGCCGGTCGCCCCAGAGAGCTGGCCGCGGTGCTTGGGGACAGGACGAGGAAAGAGCCGCGTTGTTTGGGTCTCCATGTCCAACCTCTGCAGCCGATGCGCTCACTCTGGTTCAAGGGCGCGGGCCAGAGGCCTGAGGAGTGTCCTGCTTGGCCTTGGTTGTTACAACCCAGAGCAATGGTTATTCCCTTCCCAGCCCAATGCTTACAAAAGTCACCAGCTTTTGTTTTATGCTCTTGTAATATGTAAAAATATTACTGTGTGCGTATCAATTTCCGTCACCTGAACTGTCTTGAACACTATTAATCACCAATCAGGGCCGTGGTTTGAGTTTTAGTGAGTCCATCATAAAACAAACTGCAGAGGCCCCTCCTTATGACTTAGAAAGCCTATTTTACCCCTCTTGTGGCTTATACGCAATTTTCACACTTGAAATACAGTTTATACCTCTGTGAATCTAGATAGGAAACTCTTTGGGAAACTAAGCCCAGATCTTGGATAAAATAAAGTGAGGGATTCTGCATATAAATGAAAAAAAAAAGGCATATTAAAGTGAAACAGAAGAGAGAGTTTTCTTAAGGCTTCCAAAAACATCGTGCTCCAGTGAACAGTGAGTTTCACAGCAGAAGTTCACTCAGGGACGGAACGTTTGTCCGTGTGATGCCCCGCACCGGGGCTGCGTGTGCGTACGTGCATGCGTGTGTGTTTGATTTTTACCCAAAGCAACACAAGCCAAAATAAACCAGCAGGACTGTGTCAAACTAAAAAGGCTCTGCAGAGCAAGGAAGCCATCAAAACTGCAAATGCAGCCTCGCGAATGTGAGAAAGCAGTTGCAAATCATATGTATGGGATTACTATTTAAAATATATAAAGAACTCATGTAAAAAAATCTGATTAAAAAATGGACAGATCTGAAGATATTTTTTTCCCAGAGAAGACACACAAAAGGCCAATGGACACATGAAAAGATGCTCAGCATCACCAATTGTCAGAGAGACGCAGGTTAAACCCACACTGAGATACCACTCACACCAGTCAGAACGGCCGTCCTCAGTAAATCCACAAGCAAATGCTGGCGAGGACGTGGAGAAAGGGGACCCTCGTGCACCGTGGCGGGAACGCAGCCTGGGGCAGCCACTGTGGGAAGCAGTGTGGAGTTTCCTCAAAAACTAGCAATGGAACTGCCTTCCGACCCGGTGATTGCACTTGCGGAATTTACCCGAGAAAACAAAAGCGCCGACTCGAAAATGTGGCTGCTCCCCCATGTTCACGGCAGAATTACCAACAACAGCCAGGATACGGAAGCAACTGTATCCACGGACGAGTGAGTAAATAGAAAATACGTAATATTACGTATCCAGCCACAAAAGGAATGACCTCTTACCACTGGCAACAGCATGGTGGGGCCCACGGGCCATCACGCTCAGTGATGTAAGCGGGACAGAAAAAGAAAAATACTGTATGATTTCTTATGTGTGGAATCTAGCAGCAAATAAATAGGTGAATGAATAAAAATAAAACTCGCAGATACGGAGAACAGATTCGTGGTTGCCAGAGGCAGGGGTGGGTGGGAGAAATGGTGGACTTCTTTTATAGCTTAAATAATTTAAAAAAATACAAAAAAACAATAAGATGTATTACATAATCCTTATTGATATGTATTGATAAACCAAATACTTTGTGAATGTCGAATATGTGTTTTCATAGTTATAAAGAACATTTTACTTAATAAATGTTGCTGGAACAACTGCATATCCATATGCATAAGAATGAACTTGGCCTCCTTCTCATCGCCATCCACAGATATTAACTCTGAGTAGATCGTAGACATAAATATTCGAACTGAATTACAAAACTCTCAGGAGGAAATGCAGCAGGAGACCTCCAGGACAGTCAGGTAGAGCTTTGCTTGTTCCAATAAGCAGAGCACCGTGTCCAAGGAGACAGAGATACACTGGACTTTGTCTCCTTAAAAGCCTTCGGCTTGCCGCGGACGTGGCAACCCACAGAACTGGAGAAAAGGCCCGCAAACCGTGGCTCTCACGAAGGACTTTACCTAGGGTGTACACGAGACTCTTACGACTCGGTAACGGAGGACAAGTGATCCAGATAAAATGGGCATAAGGGCTGAAGAGACGTTCACCCGAGCAAGGCGGGGGAACGCCGATGCGCACTCGGAGCGGCGCCGGCCAGCGCTGGCCGCGGCAGAAACGCCGCCGGAGCCGAGGAGCTGCCACGCCCCACGCGACCTCAGACAGAGCCCTCTCACCCTGCCGGTGGGAGCGTGAGATTGTGCCGGCATTTGGAAAACCTCTGGCAGTTTCTCAAATCTGTGAAAATTAAGGTGCCCTGCGACCCAGCAACGCAATTCTTAGGTCTGCAGCCAAAGACAGGAAAACGCACGTCCACACACAGTTTGGGCTCGCATAGCGGCCTCGCCATTAGCCCGGCGTGAAGATGAACCCAACGCCCGCCAGCCGGTGCCTGGGCGGATGACTGTGGCGTGCCCCCGGCAGGAAGTGCCGCCGCCACCCAAGAGGAGGGGGCAGCCACGCGAGGAGGTGCGTGTGCCCCTGTGCGTGGAGTCCCTTCCGAAGACTTGTGACCAGCGGGGCTTGAAGACCGGCCACAGAGGGGTCATGACGGTGCCCTCGGTTTTCCTGAGAGCCACTGAGTGTAAGGCCATCACAGGGTCACTGCCAGCGTCCGGTCTCTATGTCACGAGGTCAGCTCTCCCTGCCGTCGGGCGGGGCCCTCTGAGCCCTCCCCGGTCTCCCGTGCCCCTCTGTCCTTCCGTCTGTGCTCAGGCGTCCCCGGCAGCTTCTCGAGGTCGCTCGCTGGTCCTTCTCGCCCGTAGGAGACGCAGGGAAACCCAGGACAGGCTGTTAAACAGCCTGGTGGTTCCCAGGGTCCCGAGAAGCGGAAACCTGGTCTCATCGGTCACGACTGGCTGAGCTGTCATTCCAACGCCCGAGTGGCCTCTGGGACGAGCAGCTGACTGCACGCTGAGGCTGCTGGTGAACACTCGTGTTTGCGGATGCTTTTCCTCCATGTTTTCATTTCCCGTATGTCCGTGTCTCCGTGTACCGGTCTCCACGGGGTGCTCCTCATCTAGTGTGGGCTGAGTGCCAAACACAGCTTTCCCTCCTGAAGAAAAAGACAGGAGAGATTCCGTTCTGTCAGATTTCCTCCTCGGCTACAAGCACACACCTCACCGGATCGCAGGGGCGCAGCCATACCCTCTCTGAGATGATTCTCTTCTTTGTTTACATCACATGTTGCATCATATGCAAATGTTGCGCATTCTTCTGGGACAGCCGGCAGCATCGCGCAGTCGGCACCGCAGTGTGGTGGCTGTAACCCGTCACGCAGGGTTGCCGTTCAGCCCGGCTTTGGGGGAGCCCGTGGCCGCCCAGGCTCAGGGCTGTGAAGACAGCACGTCTCACTTTTCCAGCAGCCACACCAGCACCGGCACTGCCCGCAGGGCCCGCACCCCGGGCGACCCCCTCTGCACTGCTCAGGGACACCGCCGCCCGGCCCGGGCCTCCCCGACCTGCCCGGTCATCTAAACAGAGAAATGAGCAGTTACCCTGGACTCTGGGCTCTCCCGGATGGCTGCCCTTGTGGTGTGCTGGCGACCCAGAGCTTCCGAGAAGGAAACAGTTGGCGGTAGGACCGGTGGGGCCACTCCAGACAGGGACGCCCAGCTGGGCCGCATTTGTGCCCGCCAGTTACAGCTGGGTGACAAAATAAACTATATGACCATGGCCAGCTGTGCTGATGATAAGGGGCTGCTGTGGTCACAACAGTGGCCAGAGGCGTGAAGTTCGTGACCAGGCCCTTCCTTTTACGAGCGTCTCTGGGGAGTGGAACACTCAGTGGGACGGACGTCAGAGCTGCGTCGCTCGCGTGGGTCGCTGCTGCTGCCGATCGCTCCGGCGGGCCGTGTTCTCGCTATAACGCGGTGGCCACCCTGGGGAAGTTTGGTTTGGCTAACCCCGCCTTCAGTGCGCCCTTAAAGGGAGAATCCCCAGCGTCTCCAGACCACCGGATACGTGTTTGACGGGATGCAAAACCTTCTTAAAGGTAAATAACTCAGAAAACAGCTCTGAAAGCATTTGCCTGGTGTTCAGATAAAGAACACTTAGTGAAAAATAGAATAATAAAACCAAACGAAAAGCACACCAAACCCCGGCTCCCTGAGCAGGTCATCTCGGTCAGTACCTGTGTCAGGGGCGCAGCGGGTCCAACCGTTCTCTGCCGTCTCGTACCTGAGACGTGACTCAGGTGTTTAAAATGGAAGTGTGTGGTTTCTCGGTGTCTCTGTCTGTCTGTCTGTCTGTAAATATGTTATAGAGACAGTATTTCTAGGTGGTATTTCCAAAATTAATTTGGGAAAGAGATCTGTTTCATTGGGTTAAGGAAAATCAAGTCCTTGCATGAACTAAGTATTCCTAAAAATTCCCAGAAATATAATAGAAACTAACTCAAATGCTTTTTGGGTTGATGTGATCTGAGAAAGTATTCAGAATTAAAATTAGGTGCAGTTTGTTGGTTTAATTGAAACAGGCATGCCTTTGGTGTTACCAACTTGAATGTAATGTTGTTACTCTACCTGGGCTCACAGGGCAAGTTCATGTTCTCTCTTTGAAAACTTTGTCAGCAAGAAAACACTTGGGAGACTGTGGCCGATTTTGTCTAATGTCCCAGGGGCCTTTGTGAGCAGTGACCTGAGTACCATCCGAACAAAGGATTTAGAACAGATAGACACGGGAAAGAGTTTTAGGTGCAGTGGTTATGTTTTACGGTATGTGTGCTTAAAACTAGAAACCCCAAATCTTTTGGTAACTTAAAACTTTAGAGTTTTGCTAAGTTAAATTCAACAATGGCATTTTATTGAATATCTAGATTATTCTCCAATCAAGATAAAATACTTAAACATTAATTACTGGACATAAGTTATTTACTTTTGGCTTTCTTCTGTAGAGAGCTAAATTTGCCAGTCCATAATTGTTTCCTTATTTTTCACCAGGAAATTTAGCATTTTAAGGGTTAAGAGTTATAATGCATGCAATGAGGTCTCCTAGAAACCCCAGTGTAGACATCTGTGTACCAGGGAGACTGGGGTTTGTGTTTCTGGTGAACGAAGGTAATGTGGAAAGAAGTGCGTTTCTGTTGAGGGAAAAGAGAGTGACTTTGTGCGAAAGGAAAGCTGAACGAGGAGCCCGTGAAAAAGCAGGATCCTCAGAGACGTGGCATCAGACCTGGAAAAGCGGGTTGTTTGGAGAGCCGAGGCAGCACAGAGATTGGGGCCTGGGCCACTTCCGGAGTTTCCCGGAGCAGGGGCCGCGGAAGGTGGGGGGCGGGCTGGAGAGGAGGCTTGAGGAAGAGGTGACATGGGGAAAGAGACGCACACCTGTGTCCCAGAGAGGTGGCTTACGGGGTCAAAGGGGAGCTCCTGAAATAGGAATGGAAACGTAGCAGACAGAACACGTAGTTCTGAACGTCAGTATTCCAAGGCCTTTTCTGTTGCGCGTGCTTAATGAATGCTCACCCGTGGTCTGAGCACAAGAAGCAAACAAAAACCATGAATGCAAATGAAGGGCGTTGCAATAAAATCCACTTCGTGAGCATGCCAGTGGGAGACGCGCTTACAGTAAATCCTGGGGGTCTGGGAGGATTGCTGTTTTAGAAGATCGTTATAGAAACGAGGAATCATGCACCTCACTAATTAAACAAGCCTGAGGGGAGCTTTGAACAAAAGGCACGTCGTTAACCTGGAGGCTGCGAATTTACACTTTATCAAATAACATTTAAAATTAAAACTGCTAGAAAACTTGCTGTTCTTTCTCCCTAGCGTCTAATGTTGCATAGCCCTCCCCTCCCCGGCACAAAACCAGGGGGCCCCTCCCCCCAAGCCAGAGACTAGCAGAGTGCTCTGGCAAGAACGCTGCCCCTGAGTCTGAAGGGGTGTGGGCGGCAAATGGAAGAGCTGATTAAGGGGATTAATTAGAAGTATTTGTGGTTTAAGTGCTATGATGAAGGTCAGGAAGGAAGTAAAAAGGAATTTGGGATATAAAAGGAAAGAGTCATAAGATTTGTTACTTCAAAGATGTAGTGAGTATAAGCTTTATAAAGAAAAACTCAGTAATGAATGATTTTATTTATCTTTCTCTTGTTTTGAGACATTAAGGAAAAGACTAGACATTAGATTAAAATGATCTGACTTACGGTCTGATATTGAAGACCTGACTGATCTTGTAAGTAACTTAATCTCTAATACCAGTCTGTTTATTTGTACTGAGACGAGCAGATAATAAAACATTTCTCGTGAGACTCTTCTGAGGAAACATGGGCTAATGTGTGGGAGAGATTTGTAATCGAATATAGTTGCTAATATTTGCAGCTATTTTAATTATGATTGTTGAACTTTTTGATCTCTATATTAAAACAATAAAAATGGAATATCAGACTTGGAAGAGTCTTCAATATAATCTGATCTAATGATCCTTTGTTTTTCACTAATCAGTGGATTCATTTTCTCATTCTTTCATTTATCGAACTGGATTTGTTCAGCAGCTCCTTTGAATCAGACATTGGGCTAGGACTTTGGGATAAATGAAATATAAAGGTTTTCCTGGTAAGCAAACTGAATTCAGTGAGGAAGGCCAATAATCAAAGAGCAAGTGGTAACATGATGTGTGGGGTTGTGACAGAGATCACATGGGGCTACAGCCTGAGAGAAGGGACACGTGAGTCAGGGTGTGGCGCCCTGGAGGGCTTCCTGGAGAAGGGGGCATCTGGGTGACTCTCAGATGATGAGTTGGATTTTGGTGGGAGTGTGGCTTAGGCATTTGAGGTATCGCATTGGAAATGTTGAATTTAGTCCTTGGTGTTCCTGAAAGTACTCTGGATGGAGGTTAACAAAGAGAAGGAGGCAAGGCATAGGCTGGTAGAACATATTTACAATATACGTTTATATGTGATGAAGGACTTGTATCCAAAATATATGAAAATTACAACTTTATCATGAAAGAAAGATAACCCAGGAGAAAAATGAAGACTTGGACAGTTCGCCAAAGAGGAAATTCGAATAGTCAACGAGCATTTTAAAAGGTGTCTGTCTTCGTGTGTCGTGAGGGATACACAGATGGGAGCCACAACGAGACGGCATCACAGACCCGGCACAACGGCGAGAGTGCAAAGCAGGCGGCGGCAGCGAGGACGGTCGAAGGCGGGTGAGCGCATTTCCACGCCGCCCCGGGCTCTGGGTGGGCGCGGTTCTGGAAGATTTCTCGGCGGCATCTTCCAAAATGAGCCTCCGCGCACCCTACGGCCAGGTGATGCTGCTGTCAAGGCTATTCCCCAAAGAAAAGCATACGTGAATTTATTCAAGACACATGGGAATGCTCCTGGTAGAATTATTTTTAACAGCCAAACCCTAAAACAACTCAAACGTTCGCCAACAGTAAAATGCGTAAATGAAACGTGGTATTTTCATAGAGGGTCTGGCACAAATAACGCCCCTCTTTTATTAGAAAGCCTTTTATTACAAAATCACAAGCATGTCCTTCTGTAACATGACAATTTCACACTCAAGCACACCATCTGGCATTATTTTAGGTGAAGCGTTCACATTAAAACTGAATTCTCACACGCATGTTACTACCCTACCAACCGCACTTCTGCCGGGCCCCGGACATGGGTATCACTCCAGTACACGCAGAGTGGGGAAGCATCGCGTGTATTGCTCTGAACACAATGAGCAAAACACAGAATCTGAATATAATGAACAAAAATGGGTGAACATGATTCCGTGTGTGTGGAATGTAGAAGTGTGATGTTGATGGCACTTTGGTTTTCTCCGTTTGGGGATGGGGCGCGGGGCCGTGACCGGGAGGAGGAGCGCGGGGGCTCATTTCCCGACCTCGGTGGGTCTCGCCCAGTTGTGCCCGCTCCAGCTCAGTGAGCGGTAGCTTCGGGCTGGTCCTTGTCTGCAGGTGTCGCGCTGCCGTGAAGGGTTTCTAAGTCTTCCGCCACCTGCCGTGCAGGGGACTTCCCTCCGGCCCTGCGTCCTCACGCACCCCGTCCACCAATTTGGTGCTCCGTTTCCAAATTCGCTCTCTTTATCTTTTTGTGTGTGGAGCAGTTGGGTTCTCCTGGTGGCTGCCACCTGGGTTATGCTTCTGGGGCCTTCTTTCTCTCCACTAAAAATGAAATCATTGGCACAGTCCCGTCTCTAACCTACGGAGCCGTCCATTTCCTGGAGGTGCATTCCCTCCACTCTTCCCTCTCCCGAAGGCCTGGGACTGGGGGGGACACCACAGTGTACGCTGTGGTCCCCTTTGGGCAGTGGCGTTCAGGAAGGGCACGGGGGATTTCTGTTTTTACTTAGTAAGAGTCTATTTTACTTATGATAGAATTATGTAAATTCAATAGGCATTAAAAATTCTATGGAAAGCAATGAGGAGAGTAGAAGGAAAATGATACATTTATTGCCACATGGGATTTGTGCTACCTGATTCATGGGAACCTCTGTCTTCTAGATGAATATGGAAGGAAACATCGACCGCCGTTAAAATCTCCCGTTACAAGAAACAGTGATTTTAGTTCATTAAAACTGGACATTTCTATGCCTACATTTATTTGGCATATAGTGATTAAAATTCCAAGATCTAGCATGAAAATTCTGATTTTGAAGTTTTAATCTAATCTCTGTCATTTATTTGATCTGTGATCTTAAAAATATACTTTCTTCTCTAAACTGTATTTTAAAAAATAAATGGTAGGGAATCTCAGGGCCCATCTCCTAAGAGATCTGTGAGAATGAAATGCAGCTCCAAAAGCCGGGTTGGTGATGGTCTGAGATCTAATCAGCTACGTATCATCCAAATCACCCAATGGTGACAGAGTTCCAAGGGAGAATTGTAACTCTTCACAGTCTGGCAGACAGAGGTGTCCCCCATCGGATGTTGTGTGAGGGTAAATGGTGCCCATCCCTTAGTTCCTGAACTTCAAAGCACCTGTGACACCGGATTGTGTTCATTACTTTCTAATAACGAATTATCATGGAAAGCACTTGAGGCAAAGTGTAATAAGGCCACTGAAAATAGGAGTGAATATGCCCCTGGTTTCGTCCTTCTAATTTCCTGCTTCTTCATAAAATCATATGGTCATTTTTTCGAAACATCAGTTAGATTCCACACTTAGTGCGATTATGGTAACCCGAGCGGGGCTATGGAACACCTCCGCAGAGTGGCGAGACCTGGGAGGGAAGGAAAGGTGCAGAAGCGAACGAGGGGGCCTCGGCTACCCTAGCGAGACGCTCCGTGGGCGAGCGAGGGAGCAGGACTCGTGGTCACCAGTGAGGAGGGGTGAGGGGGGAACCGCCGACCAGTTCCATTGGGTGACGGGGGACTGAGGACACGCGTGCTTCAGCTTTGCCGCTCCCCAGGGCTTTGCGTGTGTCTGAATCGCCTGTTGCTGTGTGACAAATCGCCGCACACTGGCAGCTGATCCCACGAGGTGCGAGTCGTCAGCGGTGGGTCAGATGTCTGGACACCACTGGACTGGGTCTGTGGTCATGGTCTCAAGAGGGACACAAGGCCACTGGCAGGCCGCGTTCTTGGCTGGGGTGACCGAGTCCAGTTTCTCTCAGATCTGGGGCAGAACTGGTTTCCTTGGTGCTGCAGAGTTTATTTGCTTCTTCAGAGCCAGCAGTGGAGAGAGACGGGGAGGGGGTGGGGGATGCTGCTTGGCGTTCCCTGATCGGATGAGGCACACCCAAGATAATCTCCCGTGTGATCAACTAAAATCCAACTGACCAGGGACCGTGATGGCATCAACAGGGTCCCTCCGCTTTGTCTGCAGGACGTGACACTATCCTGGGAGTGACATTGCATCACCTTCACATATTTCACTGGTCAGAAGGTGCTACAGGTTTCCCCCACCCGACAGTCCGTCCTTGTCCACGGGGGAGAAGTTTTAAGACCCCCAGTGGAGGCCCGAACCTGCGGAATGTGACGAGCCTGTAGACCCGTGTTGGTTCCTGCACAAGCCTCCCTGTGAGAGAGTTTGAGGGGCTCCGGGGCATCGGGGTCCATGAACATGAGCACAGTGACTCCGTGACTGTCTGATTCCTGAGACGGCTCTTCCCTCACTCGGGGGCAGGTGGCGTGCAGGGCATGGAGGGTGGGGCAAGGGTGATGCATGGCCCAGGCAGGATGGAGAGGGCCAGGGTCTCATCAGCTACGCAGAGCGGCATGCCATTTAAAAGTTCTAAGTTACTTATTTCTGGAATTTTGCATTTAATATGTTTGGACCTCTGCTGAGCACAGGAAATGGAAAGCTCGGAAGTGAAATGCGGGGCCAGAGAGATGATGGTCCTCGAGGGGCAGGGTTTGCTGAAAGGCGTCCGGTCTGAGGGTGGGAGCCTGGGGCCACCCCGGGGTTCTGCTGGCCACGCTCACCAGCTCCTCTCTTGTCTGTTTAATAAGAGCTGTTCCTTGTTAAGACAACCGACCAAATTCATTGAGATATTGGCACTACGAAGCTGCTTGACAGAGAAAAAGTGTGAGAAACAAATGCAGAAACGTGCCTGGCTTCCGGAAGAATGGAGGAAGGGTGGCTACTTCTTGACGGGTAGAGTTTGTCAAAGTTTATGAATCAGGATGGAATCACAAAGCATTGCTGCAAACAGCCGAGGACGTGAGGTTCCATCTTCGGGGCCCTGGGTGTCCTGGTCCTTTGCCGATAGATGTTTCTTTCCTATGAGAGCAAGACAGGGACGTCCCGGGGAGGGCCCGCTCTTTCTGTTTTCGTGCTCCCTGGTTTAACTGTTATAGAGGCAGAGCAGTAGAAAGGATGTTCGTGCCTCCGGGAAGACACCGGAGTTTGTGAGCCTTTGTGAGCAGGTCGCAGTGATCAGCTTACAGAACAACCGCGGTTAGATCCGGAAGAGCACAGAGTAGAGAAACGGAGCAGGGACACTCACAGGAAGAATCTAGTGTCCCACGATCGGGCATGTTGAACGTGGGCGCTGACCAGAACAGAGGAAGCCTGTTTCCATGGCAGCGTTTGGAACGGCAGGAACGGGACCGCTCGTCGTCTGTGCTGGAGCGTGTTTAGGTGGTTGCGTTTCATTTGCTGTGTCCAGCCCAAGAGGCCGTGGCCACAGTGAATAAATGGAAGAGTCAGGGGCTGGACTTCTTGACATAGGACTTCCTCTAAAATTTAGTTCTGTCTGAAAAATAGGTCGGCGATCTGCCTGGCGGTCTCAGGGGGCCGAGCACAGCCCACACGGCCATCTGTGGGCTCGGGGTGGGGTTTTAGGTCAGGGACAGAGGCAGAGCTGAGGCCCCACGTGTCTCTCCTCGCGCTGATACCCTGGGATCCTGTAAGCCAGGAATGACGTTGAAATGGAAAGGCTTGAAAACAATAATTCTGGATAGGGAAACAGAACAGTTTCCATAATAAATGGAAAGATCCCATAGTATTAAATTTAGAAACCTCGTCACAGTGTGGAGAGATACCTTCCAGCATTGAATGGGTTTGAGATTCAGTCAGGGGCGGACAGAGTGTGTGTATGTGTGTGTGTGTGTGTGTGTGTTAGTGCTTTGAGAAAAGACCAGGTCCACCCTCTGTGGGCCTAGGATTCACCCGCTATGGGCCAATCTCTATTTTAGATCCTGAACTATAAGCAGTCATTCATCAAACACTACAAAATATGATGTTGGACTTGACTAAAGGCTATAGGCTTAATGATTTAAGGTAAAGTTCTAGACTCCGAGGTGAAGACCATTCCATTTTATGTGTGTCTGTCCATCTGTCTGTCTATCTCTCTCTACATACCTCTCAAATAACACCATATGCCAGGTGCTCTTCTAAGTGGTATCAACTCGAATGCTTTCAACACCTTTAAGCGGTAGATACTCTCATTACACTCAGTTTACAGATGAGGAAACCGAGGCACAGAAAAGTTAAGGGAACTGTCCCAGATGCTGGAGGTCGGGAGGGGCAGAGCCAGAATCTGGAGCCTGAGCACGCGTGCTGTGGGGCCACGCCGGGCGCTTGTCTTGCAGTGCACACGGGGGCAGCCCGGGCCGCCTGCCAGGCCTACTGTGCTCCCCACCCCCACCAGCTCCACATCAGGGACAGGCTGCAGGTCATTGGAAAATGGCCGAAACGGACATACTTATTTAATTTACCTTCTGGGGAGTCGGTTCGCCAGCACCCCTGTGTCACCAGCGGCCTAGGTCAGCGATGAGGCATTTGCTCTGATGGGGACACGCAGGCATTGGGGCCAAGTCCAGAGAGGCATCCAAGTCAGACGTGATGGGACTGGGAAGTTTTAGGGCATTTAAGTCGAAGAGGGAGGTGGGCTGTCGGGGGACCGGAGAAGTGGATTTAGAGGCTACGGGAGGGAGAGGGGCCCATGTGGGGTCATCTAACTGATGGCCCGGCTGTCCCCGAGAGCCGGGCGGAGAGAGGCAGTCCCGGCGGCTCTCACTTGTGTCCTGAGTCTGGGCGTCCTGGGAGGCCCGGCGGGGGGATGGCTCAGCCCCTCTGTGGCAGCCGTGGGTGCGTCCCCCGGTCCCCCTTAGAACTGGGGACAGAGAAAGAGCACAGAAGTGAGGCCGCTGCACCGAGACTCCTGAGAGTGACTCAGAGAGGAACCCAGCTGTGGACGGTGACAGTTCCGTTCAGTCAGCCTGTGGGGACGGCGTGGGGGGTGGGCACTCGAGTGGCTGGAACTGTTTCTCGATGGCTCAGATTCTCTCTCGGGCACCGGCTGCCTCTTTGCTACGAGCGTCCTTGGCGAGAAGCTGGGCCATCGCCTTGAGTGACGTGGATCGGGGAGGAGCTCTGGCCCCGAGGCCACTGTGTCCATAGCTGCCAAGGAGTGGGGGCCTTTGGGAGAAACCCTTGCTTCTCGAGTCCCATTTCCCCCCTCTCTGGAAAACCGGGGTTAAAGTAACTGCGCGACTTCATTCACGATATTTGTACAGGGATAAACTAATTTTAATCTCTAAAGCCACTGTTTAATTTTTTGAGCATCCGCAACTTTTCTGTTGGAGAGTTTTTTTCTTCCTGGGAGAGATGACTGAATAGCTTCTTGACAGCGTGGGGGTGGGGGGCGGAGGGGGGGCTGTGGTGGGAACGCGCGCATCTGGAATCAGCCTGGAGTCCCCTCCCCCACGCGACACACCGAAAGGCCCGGGGCGTGCTTCACGGACGACCCCTGTTCGCATGAAGGGTAGTGAACTCTGGACTTGACCGGGAGGCAAAGCCTAGCTGCATGCTGCGCAGTTCTGCTAGTGAACGATCGCACAGAATGCTCAGGGCTCGGGGGTTAAACTTCTAGGTCTTGTTCGTTACCTGAGTGTTTGGTCTTGTCTGTTTTATTCTTTATCAGAATGTTATTTGTGGCATAGTTACAAAGCATCGCCCGATGTTACTACAGATGAAGACGAGAATACATTCGAGAGTGTATTTCAGAATATATGTGGCATGCGTGACAGCGAATACGGACCTTCGACCGTTGTGTTGTGGGAACTCGCGTGTTCTGAGGGGAATTGAGAGGTGACAGATGACAATCCAGTGAGACGGTGGGGGTGGACGCTGGGGGTGGAGCGAGGCCACCGTGTCCCCGTCCCCGGGCAGTGAACCCACCCTTGCTGACGATGGAGCAGCGGCCGAGGAAGGCCGGGGGTGGGATGTGAGCAGTGGTGAGTGGGGACGTCTGGAGGAAAAGGAGAACACGCAGAACAAGCCTGCTCTCCGAGGACCCGGCGCCGTGGAGGTGGCAGCGAGGGGGCGAGTGTGGACCGGGACGCGGGGCCAGGAGCAAATCCCTGAAGTGTGGGTGGAGCTCCGGGTCTGCCACACTGCCTCCTGCTTCATCCTCCCGGTTCCTGCCACACGACCTCCAGGGTCCAGTGACGTCTGAAAATCTGATGCCTTTTGTTTAAAAAGGAGGAAGAAGTCATCTTCCTGTGTTCCGTGGTCTCTTCTGCCCCGCGCGGTGCTTTCTGGTGGCTCTTTGGTGCCACGTGCTCACGGGCATGAGGGCCCTGCTGAGTGAGCCTCGTGGGGGCTGGACCCCAGCCTTTCCCACACCTGTGCCCCGGCTGCCTGGGTGGGGGTGGCAGTCACTGGGCGGGGACCGGCACTGGGAACCTGGGGACCCATCCTGGGAGGTGAACAGCTCGAGAAAAGACACCCCAAGTCCCCACGCGTACTTCATCGTCAGTCACACACCACGGACAGAAAGACAGAAGCAGCGAGGCCTTGGGGGCGGTGGCTGCGGGATGTGGGGACAGAGTGTGGGACGCCTGGTGCGGGGCCCCCTTCGAGCGCCGGCCCCGGTCACACCCGGCGGTTGGGCCTCACGGTAGCTCCTCCGTGGCGCGCACAGGACATGCTGGTGAGTTCAATTGATTTGTTCAGCGACCGTTGAGGGAAGAATCCCATCAAACTTGTGCAAGAGAATATCGTCATTATGAACCCGTCTGGGGACAAGGCGGAGTCTGCCATGTGGAAGGAACTGGAATTTTAAAGGATTGCATGTGGATCGGGGACTTTTTCTTTTCTCTTTTTCTTTTTGATGGGGATGGGCACATGCAGTAATGATGCAGATCTAAGCCTCAAGATGCCTTTTATTTTATGGCTCAATTTTATGTGATCATGAAATAAAGTGAATATAACTTCACATGTGCTTATATCCAGAATGAAAACACTTATAAACAGCTGTATTAATTCTCTCTTAAATCGATTTTCCTACCTTTTCTTTCGGGAAGGAGAATAGTAGGCAATTCTGACCTCAGGGGACAAAACCTAGAGCAGGGTTGGGGGAGGAGCAGGCAGTAGAACAGTTCGTTTGTTAAGGGGCACTTGGCTCTCCCAGAAGCGTAGTTACAATTATCCACTTGCATTCGGTTTATGCAAAGCTCTGAAGGTCAAAGTGAAGTGTAAGAAATGACCTATTAACCTGAAAAAGCAAGGCCCGGGGGTCAGTAATTTATGAAATGTGGATATTGGCAGGATGGTGGTTTAGTGAAAGCTCATTTGTTACCGATGCCTTTCTTGGAGGTCACACATGGAACATGGCGTTTGGGAGGCTGAGTCACCTGTCTGTCACTGCAGAGCGGGGTCGGGTCCGCTACCGGCTCTTTGCAGAGTCTCGGGTTCTGCAGCGCGGTTGCCCCTTCTCTGTGGTTCCACCGTCTGTGCTCTCTGCGACCCGGCCCACCGCGGTCCAAAAGCATTAAACGGAGAATTCTAGAAGTGAACAATTTGTGTTTTAGATTGCACGCTGTTCTGAGTGGCGTGAGAAGACCCTGTCCCACCCCCTCCCGGGACGTGAACTACCCCTCTGTCCCCCGTCCGGTGCGGCCCCCCGGGAGCCGGCTCTCAGGTTGCTGTCTGGTGCCACAGAGCCTGTGTTCACACCAAGGAGACGCCGAGGGCCGTCCTTTCAGGGAAAAGGCGAGCATCTAGGAAAGCACATTATATAATATATATAATATATAATATATAATATATATACACACATGTGCACACACGCGCATAGACATACATACATACGTGTGGCACCATCCAGAGTTTCAGGCCCCACTGGGGGTCTTGGAATGTGCCCCCCCGAGATATGTATTGTCCCTACAAAATGAGAGCAATGACGGTAATACTACTAGTCTCGTCGAGCGAGGACACGCTCACACACACAATGTCAAAGCCACTCCATTTAATTAGTGGACAAAGCACCTGTTTTGGTCTGTGCAAGGTCACGAGTCACGGGAGTTACATTTTTATTAGAACTGGGTGATGGAAAAAAGTCACTTTTATTCCAGGCTCATTGCTACCTAGAGAGACACCCTGGGGGACAGCAAACGAGAGAGGCTCCCTAAGGAAACCGAAGCACCCACCCACAGGACAGACTCGGGGCTGCCCACGCCCGCTGACTGTGTGTGAAGGTCCAAACTTGGGGGCAACACTCAGACCTCAGCCCCCTCCCCCCCGCCCCGCGCACACACCTTCCCACTAGTTGACATGCTCGCTCCTAAACACGGGGAGCCACGCTGGGTGTGTGGTCCCTTTGTTCCTTTGGAGGATGGGAGGCAGCCATGGCCCCGCAGACGGGTGTGCATGCTCCCAAGAGCAGGTGTGGTGATGGCTGTGGCCGCAGCCCTGCAGGTGGCGCTCTGGCGCTGGCTCGGTGACATGGTGCCCTGGGGGCAGGGATGCCCTTGCTCCAGCTGGGGGAGGCTCGGGCGGAGTGTCCCCTGCAGCAGAAGTGAGAAGAAGAAACTTCCACGGAGTCGTCATGGATACCTCCCTCCCTTTCACCCGCTCCGCCCGGGCTGGGCTCTGATGTCAGTGGACAGACAACTCCGACTCCTTCCGACATGGAACCTGTCACCTCACGGTTCCCTTCAGGCGGGGCCTTGGCCACCAGCACCGGCGTCCCCACTGGGCACGTCTGTTTCCCGATGACACGCTTCTTTGAATCGATGTCTGTGCATCGGTCTCTCCTTGGACCCTCAACGCCCCTAGGCCAGGCCGCGTCCCTGACCTTTTCCAAATGCCGTTGTGTTCCCCGTGACTCCGCTGGTCTTCTCACATGCGTCTCAAATATCAAATAGCAAGTGCACACGTGTGTATGTCACACACAGAAACGAGAGTTGTGTTCGTGGAGCAGGAAACCGTTGCAGGACGGGCGGGAGCTCGCCTCTGGGAGAGCGTGGGGAAGCTGGGGTGGGGCCTGCCTGACCTTTGGCACTGAGGAAGGGACAGGTGGGACAAACTCTGCCCCGTCCGGAGGGTGAACCCCCAAATTCTGGACATGAGGCGGGGCGCACAGAGAGGTGTCCAAGGACAGAGCTGGGTGGGGACGACCCCGTCAGCAGCTAGGCCTGTGAGGAACCAAGTGGCGGGTCATCAAGATGCATTGAAAGCCTTGTGTGGCAGGAGGATTCCGTTTGCTTCTGCATCCTGGAGATGACAGTGGGGGGCACAGTGCGTCCCGGAGATGACAGTGGGGGGCACAGGCTGATAATTGTGGGGAGAATGGCTTCTGAAGGAGAGACAGCTTCCCGACACCGGCTGTGGAGGTCCCACCGGCTCTTCTGCGGAATCAGGGGGTGGCAGCTGTGAACCGCAGGTGATGGGCAGCGTGGCCGCAGTTAGACTCCAGGGTCCAGGTGATCTGGTGACACTGGCCCTGAAATACTGGCAGCTTCTCTCGGGGAGTGACTGGAAGCGCAGCGCCTGCTGGCAGGGGAGAAGATGCTGGTGCCGCAGAGGCAGGAAAGGGGAGAGAAGCAGCCCCTCTCCCCTCATTTGCTGCCCCCTGTATCTACAGCGAGAGCAGGGAGTGTGGGTAAAGTGGGGAGCAAGCCTTTCTCACCACAAAGTCTGGCAGAGAAATAAGAAAAGCATCGTGGCTGCTGCGAGTTGCCATCATTGTTCCCTCACATACAACCGGGGCTTCTGCGATCTCAGTGGTGCAAGAAAGAAGTTGTTCTCCAACTTAGAGCCTGAGGAAAGAGAGCAAAAGCTTGTGTTATGGTAGATGTAGAAAATCTGTCTGTCTGTCGGTCTGTCCAACCTGCCATCCTGTCTACCCGAACGAGCCCCGTCCACAGTGAAATCACGATCCCACCTGGGAGCCACCTACTGAGACTGGAAATGGAGTGAGGTCACCGTTTTACAGGGAGGTGTTGCAGGGCTATTCGCGGGTGTGAGTCAGGCTCCCGTCCAACGCGGGGGCGCTCACGCAGAGGCCCGAGGCACGGATGTGAACCGGCCGGGGGGACAGCAGGTCTTCTGAGCATGTGGGGTCACCGCCAGACCTGGGGAGCAGTTCCCCGGCTCCCTACTCTCAACAGAGTGTGCAGCGAGTGGGCCCCGCTCTCAGTGCCGGGAGAGGGCGGCCAGGCCAGGGGGCCCGTCAGCAGGGCCGAGGAGATTCGGTAGTGACCCTCGGCACCTGTGACACCGGGCTGGGGACTTAGTCACGCTGAGCCTCCGCCTCTTTCTGCAAACCCCGTGTGTGCAGCGTCCCCACTCGTCTCACGGGCCGAGAGCACGGAGACAGGGTGTGCGAAGGTGCGGCACACGCACCGTGGGTGGGGCCTAGCGGGGGCTTTTCATTGTTCAACAGGAGACTGGACGGGAAGACTTCTGGGGCGACTGGAAGTTGGGGAAATACACTGCACCGTGAGGGGAGGATCCACGTGCATCTCAAATCATGGGAATTCTAGAACATACTTCGCATGGACGGTGAGCATTCGCTGTCTAATAAATCTTTGACTAAAATCTCTTATTATTGATACTTAATCGAGCCCTCAAAACAGACATAGTCCTAGAAGTATATAACAGTATATAACAGTATATACCTAAAAGTAAAGTATCTACTTGTACCGTGGCCTGATCTCCGGACTCTCTGGAACTTCGGAAACGTCACATTGGTTCTTTACGGGCCGTGCACCCAACATCCCCAAATGATGTGCTTCTTCAGCACGACAGCCGTCCGCCAGCCACTGAGTCTGAAGACAGGCGCGACACGCTGTCCAGCGTCGTGCTGCCGCCACAGGCGAGTAGTGATGAGCAAGTGTGCAAAGGGCGCAGCCAGGGCGCAGCGAGGCCGCGAGGAGAGGGCTTTATTCTCTGAGGGGTTTTGCTTCTTCATCACAAAGAAGGTTTTAATTAGAGCATAAACATGTATACCATTGTGTAACTTCCTCTAGAGTACAAAGTCATTACAGTAAAAACCAAGCAAAAATCAGCATTTCTGTACAGAAAATATGGATGTTTGAAAAATGATTATTAGATGGGAATGTGAAACTATCGGGGAAAAACCGAGCAGAAGGGAGTCGTTTACTGAGCCCAGTTTCTGCACCCAAAGCCCCGGCTCACTGTGAATACGGGAGAAGCAGCTACGTGTTCAATAAAATGCTCAGACCCGACCGTAGAACGGAGGGCTGCTGCTCAGAGAACTTCTCTGTCCCAATGGCTGGCAGGTTACAGGCAGCACACTCGCGTGAGGACATGTGTGGACTCGCAGAGACACTGGCAGTGCCCAGCCTGCGTGCCGGGCAGGGTACCCAGGGCGTGCGGCTGAGGGGCGCAGAGCAGAGGCTGTTCCTGTGTCCGGGGACCCGTGTCCGGGACCCGAATGGAAATGATAGAGATGAGACCGTCAGGACTGGAGACCTTTCTGGTGGTTTCTGGATCAGAACTCCAGGAGCCCCTTGCAGGGCGGGAGGCTTCCTGGGACACCCGGCACCTGGGCGGGGGGAGCGGGGGTGGGGCACAGGTCCTGGCGTTGCGTCTACACCCCCCTTCCGTGGGAAGGGTGGGTATCTTCCTTTCTGAGTTTATTCAGGTTTCCTTACATGGAGGCTCACAAGGCCAAGTTCTCGCCAGATGGTGGTGGGATGTGAGTCCAGGTGCACAAGGAAGCAACAGAGCAGGAATCTCCCCACTTACTTCATTCCCACGGCGCCTTAATGCACAGGACTGGCACGGTGGGGGGGCACCCGGGGCGGGGCCGGGCAGAGGCAGAAGGTGGAGAAGGCAGGCTGCTCCGTCCCACATGGCACCGCACTCCCCACTAGGTTCTAGACCCTTCTCAAACGTCAGGAACTTGAAACGAGCGCCTTTCTGATCATGTCCCACTGACCTGGAGCGCCCGGCTCATGGGGCACAGCCCGCCTGGCGGCAGCTGGGGGGCTCTGGTCAGTGCCTGCGATAAACTTGTCCTCCTGTAGCGACAGGAACGGAAAGCGGAAGTTCATTGAAAAGTATATTTTTTCTTGTGCGCACAAGTTGCTTTCGGTTTATCAGGGGGATTTTGCTGGGAGCTGCTGAGCCGCATCGTACCATGTGATTGTGTCCGTGTCTCTTGAGAACTTCCGAAAAAGGCCATTTTGAGAAATCTGAATGAATGGAGTACAATGTACTTACAAAGAGAGGACGAAGCAGATTTCTGTGCTCCTTTATGTCACAGAGGTGCCGGGTGTGGAAGGTGGCTCTGCTGTGGGCACCTGGAAGTTACCCATGCCCCCCAGCTTCTGCGCTCAGTGGGGGGGAGTGGTAGTGCCGGGAGAAGACAAACAGGGCTTTAAATTCGAGGAGCCTTCATGTAGCATATCAGCAACATGCAGATGATATCGGTGTTGGAAAAACAGGTTTAGCTACTGGTGTAACTAAGGTCTTTTCTTCTCCATCCAGATGAATTTGGTTCGGCTGCCTGAGGCTCTCCAAGGAGAAGTCTCACGTGGCTATGCAGAGTGGGAGAGAGAAGGGGGCAGCCCTCCCGGCCTCGGGCCCCCCTCTGCCTGGAATGTGGGAGGAGGAAGTACAAGACCAAGCACCTGCCTGCGGATCACTGTTCCAGACCTGCAAGGAGCCCTTGCTCCCATGGGTGTCGCTGGCCTTGAATTACCAGGCGCTGCTCTGTGTCAGGGCATAGGAGTGGTGTGGACGATGGGGAGGTGTGGAAGTTCAAGGTGGGTGGGAGGAGCCAGACAGGAAGGTGCAAGGAATCAAAAACAGAGATGAGAGTCATTTCCTTCCCTGTGGGCAGAGAGCGACATTAGAGGAAAGAGTAGAGAGAAGAAGGGGCAACGTTTCCTTCAGCCCCCCACAAACCTTGTTCCATAAGGTTGACATTTGATAACAGGATGTTTTGAAATTGGGTGTTAGCTTTACTGTTGGGCACACGATTCTGTTGAGGCAACTCTGACGAAGCAGAAGAAAATGATGCTCTTTAAATAAAACCCGTCTCCAAGCCCAAATAACAAGCTCCTTCTAAGCCAAGCAGCCTTGATTGTCAGCAGCGACTGGCACGCAGTTTGTAGGGGTTT
>PVJI01014233.1:0-15109 GCA_004026765.1 Micronycteris hirsuta
CCTCGTAAAAACTTTCATTTGACAGAGCTAGACTTTAAATTTAAAAAAAAAAATTACATCCTATTTCTATGGATGATTCTGTCAAGAAATGTACATCCAAACGTGCTCAACAGAACTATTTCTCCTAAAACACTATTTCTCAACACTGAGTATTGATTTTTAGTACATCTTACAGTGAACTGAAGCAGTAAAGAAAATGCATTATTACACCCGTTAGCTTGTAGTTTTACACAAATTGCTTGGACAATATCCATTAGCAAGTATATTTCAGGAGATGAAATCCTCACATTCACAGCTCTAAGTCTTTAAAGAGTCTATCCTGAAAAGATTGTCTAGTAAATTACAAAGACAGAAATGGAAGGTGTAGAAAATAGAATTTCTAAGGACGTTTCAGAGAATGGACACTTCAGACATTGCAGCTGGGACAAAGGGATGCTCTTGTGGAAAAAAGAAATTTAGCATTACTATTTCTTAAAATGTCCAAAAGGCATGTATTTCATATTTTCACCTGTCCATCTTTGAGTTACTATGACTGTCCGTACCTCCTTTGTTGCATCCTTAAACTTCTTTCACATAATAAGATCAATGCTAATAATAATGATGATAATGATGATGACATTAGCAGATTAAGGAAGTTTGACGAAGCCAGTTCCTCAATTTTTGGATCGCTCAATATAAATATCTCAGTAACAACATTTTCATCTAAGGTGCATTTAGAAACAGTGAAATTTAATCTAGAATCCAAAATCTATATAAATTTTACATAAACTGCTATTTGACATTCAGCACATTATTTTCAAAGATGGCATCAATCTAAAACATATACTATAAATGCACACATCAATCAGTAACTACAGTGGTGAAAAACAAAAAAACAAAACCCTAAAATAGAAACAAAATTCAATGAAGTATCAAATTCTATTAACTTTTAAAATGTTTTCTTATTATCATATACAATTTATGTTTTTCTTTTTTCTTTTTCACTTGGCTTTTAAAATTGCATAGAACAGGTGATATATTAAGTTGCAAGTATGACATTAATGTTTTTTAATTTTTTATTGAATTTATTGGGATAAGATTGGTTATAAAAATTATATAGGTTTCAGGTATAAAATTTTTTAACGCATCATCTGTATATTGTTTCATGTGCCCAGGTCAAGTGTTCTTCCATCATCATTTATCCCTTCTTTACTCTCTTAGCCTTTTGGCTAAGATCAAGTGTAGTATCTGTTCTTATCAATTTAATTGTGTTTCTCATTTATGACAGTTTCTACCCTATATGATAAAAATATAATTAACCACTAGGAAATACTTTCTCTATGGGAATAACAACACATTATTTGTAAGTAGAAGTAGCATAACATTGAATACATTTGGGGATGGTAGAATTTTAGTATAAATATACTTTTTTCATAGGGATTTATGAAAATCTGGTTTTTAAATACTTATCTGATGACAGACTTCCAATTTTTTGCTGAAATATCAGTAAATAAAATTAAACTTCATTACTCTAAAAAAGTATTTGGTATATAATTCCGTGCTAGAATCTAGGTCAATGACTTGTAGTCACACAGTCAATGGAGTCCTAATGAAAATAGTGTTCAGTGCCTTACACCCCCTTGCAATCAGAGGAAGATTTAATTAGATAAGGCAAAATCTTTGGCCTACTTAAATGTGTACTTCTAAGAACCGAGATCCATGACACTTATCAAAAATAAAACTGTCTACAGAAATCTCAGGGTTCTATGAAGTACCAACGAATCTTTATTTTCTTTCTCAAAATTTATCCTCATTTTCTTCTTAATTATATCCATAAATAGGTTGCATAAATGTTAGACAAGTAGATAAATGACTTGCATGGCTTAAGGTAGAGTTCCAACAGATATTCTAGGAGCATGACTGCTCAATTTCTGCAAGAGATCATTTTTTCACATGCACCATTTTGTCAGAGTGGCAGAGGACCAGATAACAGGAAGCGAAGATGATAAAACTTTAGTTTATTAAGATTATCCTAAAGAAGAGTACTAAGATATTGGGCAAAAGACTGCTGAAAATGAAAATTTAAAAAACACAATTTGTGTGCAATATTTTAACACAGTCTCATGTTTTAACAAAATGGTACAAGCACAAATAGGAACAAAGAAATGGAAACAATATTGAGTTATGTAATTGTCATATCCCTATAAAAAACAAGGACCTAATTTCTTCTTGGAGCTGTGAAGACTGATTATTCTAGGTTTTAAATTTCCCTTTTTAAAAGTACCTAGGTAATATCGGTCTGTTAGTTATCTTTCTTGATCTCAATAATTCAAGTCTTCTCCCAGTTAACTTGTCTGTATGTATGTGGGAGCTCATAAACTGTGCTTACATGCACCACCAAGCTGTCCTGTGTGTCGGTCTATTGCATTAGCCAGTGAACAGTTACCTGAAGGCTGCGATTCCTCTATTTCAGAAAGATTACGGGACTGACACTTACAAGCGCTTTATCTCCCCCTAATGTCTTTCTCAGCATTCATGGGCATCCATTAAATCTCCAAGGTGTATTTATGTAAAATTTTAACATTTTAAAAACTTTGTTGAAATTTAGTGATACAGATTTATAACATGGTGATGAGTGATTAATGCAGGTAGGATTCCTACTGATACTGTCACAGAGGTCAACTACCTCTCTAGGGTTTCCTCCACTCTCCTGTGACCTTAACCTTTGCTGTTAAAATTATCCTTACCTGTATCCTCCTTGTCTAAAATTCTGGTACTCAAACCTATGACTATCCAGAAAAAAGAAAAACAATGGACTCTCCCCAGTCTTTCAATCCAAAGTTTCCATTTAATAACATAATCTCTGATTGACTTTTCTCCTAAAAAAAACAAACATTTTTTTTTTTTCATATCTTCACATTCACTAGACATTTTTGGACCCAGGAAATAATTTTATTTGCATACCAAAAAAATCCATAAAAATTTTTCTTGTTTCTCATTGTTTGTTTTGTTTAATCGCCCCAAAGTATCGTATTCCCTTAAAGGCAACTTCAGAGTTTATCTTTTAGTAAACTGGGTGTCTGCTACGAGTCTTACAATAATCAATGTATTAGTGTAGTATATTATTAATAAAAGGAAAGAACCAAAGGGAACTGAATCAAATGTTAAGCTTAAACTGGGGAGCATGAGCTTGTTTGTTTCACCAGGAAACTACAATTTCACACCACAGGGGATGATAGCATTGCTCTGTGGAGGGGATTGACACTCCCCCCTTGACCTTACTGAATTGTTGGGGGGCCCAGGAGGAGGTCCATGAACATAGCCATCTGCCAGTCTAACTAGGGAGAGGACCCATCCAAAAGCCCTCAAAGCTGGGAAATTGATTGGTTATTTTGAAAAAGCACCTGGTCCATAGCAAACCCAAGCTAATATAATCCAAGGGAGACAAAGAAGGTTTTCTCTTTCTCGCCTGGGAACCCACCTCACCCATACATTCTTGGGATCTTGTTCTCTCTCTGTTTCTCTCATTCTCTTATTTCATGACCCACACTCAGCCTGGGCATTTGCATGTTCTCTCTCACCTGGTAGCACATGACCACATGGGTTTATCAGTTACAGCCTGGGGCAGACTGTGTGGGCTCCAAAGGACCAAGCTTTAATATGGAGTGGAAACTCTGAACCCTGGCTTTTGTTTTGGCCTCGCGGAAGACACAGTTTGACTTTTCTATGGCAGGATAGAGAGAGATGAAAAATCGAAAACCCGGGAGCAGATTTCCGCCAGAATAAACCATTTTGCCATGCCACAATCACCCATGTATGGTCCTTGAAATGTCTTCCACATGGTCCTGTGGAAGAGCCTGATTTCCACTGACAATAATTGTATTTATTTGCAGATCAAATTATTAATATTTCAGAAACATTACAGTCAAATTACAGGCAGAACACTTGGTTTAACTTTTCTCTTAAGTAGAACTTTTATAATAAATGCACATGCCCAATTGCAGTCCAAATCTCCTTTCAGTGTTAGGCTGGTACCCAAAATGGAGACTCTCTCCCAGGGGTTAGTCCTCAGCAAGTATTTTGGTATCATCCATCCCTTCTTAGCTCAGAAGTACAAAAAAAAACATAGTACTAAAGAACTAACAGAAGGAGAATTGTGTTCTTGTTTACATTAGCTGGTCATAAAAGATGCCTCTTAAGAACTAAGTTTTTATTGTGGTTTAAAGATAAAAAAATATACCTACTTAATAGATATTGCCAAAAAGTAAGCATAAGGAAAATCATGTAAACATGTACTAAAACAGACAGGCATTTCTATGTGGTAGGAACTGAAAAATAAACCAAAATATCTGAGAAGAGGAAAAGGCTTGTAGGTTCATTTTTTACCTGCAGAGAAAGGAAAATCATGTTTCTTCATAGTTCATTATGAAATACTTCAGTTTAATTCAGGTTATAGGGAAAGTTATACACATTTTTTTATTAAAGACTTTATTTATTTATTTTTAGAGAGAGGAGAAGGGAGGGAGACAGAGAGGGAGAGAAACAGCAATGTACGGTTGCCTCTCACATGGCCCTCATAGGGGACCCGGCCTGCAACCCAGTCATATGCCCTGACTGGGAATCGAACCGGGATCGTCTGGTTCCCAGCCCGTGCTCAATCCACTGAGCTACACCAACCAGGGCAAGTTATACACATTTTAATAGAAGACATGACATCTATTTACATATTTAAAAACATCGCTCTGGCTGCTGTGGAGAAGGAATGAAGGCAGGGGTATGCTGTGAAAACAACTGTTGCACTGTCATGCGGAAAATGCAATAGAACATTGGGCCAAGGAAGATGGCAGGGAATATGTTAAAGGCATTTTGAAGCTAAGACTTACAGCATATATGGATGACCTATATATTTGTATACAAAATTAAAGAATCATGGATGATTTCCCAGTTTGGGGCTAGATAGATAAATTTGAGAACATATATAAATGACATTTAATGTCTTGGACATAATTGAGACTACCTAGACAGAGAATGTTGGTCTATCTTTAATTAAAATCCAGTCCCTTTTGTAGTTTATATATCTCCAAACCAGATGACAAGCCAATGAACGCATGCTAGCATATAAACGGTTTTCCTCTGCATTTCATCTATTAGTTTAAATGAGTAGATTGCATATTTTCCAATGCTATATTAAGACAAATCTAATTATACAAAATGCTTTTTGTGTGGGAATCTAAAACAGTTTCATATCTTGAGAATAAAGTTTTAACTCTCAAGATACTCAACTTGTCTCTCCCCCACAGTACATTTGAACATCTGCTTCATCAACAAAATACGTGGTCTATAAAATGCTTTCATAAGTGGACTAATTCTACTTTCTTTACTATCATCTTTGTCAAAGCTACAATCACTTCTTACCTGCAACTTCTAGTCTCCTAAGAAATTTCCCTTTTTTCTTTTTTCTTTTTCAGTATATTCAGAGAAGAAAAGCCTAAGTGGTCCTATTGAGTAAATCTTCTGCTTAAAGTTTTTGTCAGAGATTTAAATGCAAAGTTGTTAGAATCATTTACAAGTATTTCCTGATTTTATTTGGACCTTACGTTTTCTAAAGTTTCCTCAGGCAGGTTGGCCTTGCCTCCTGCAGCGGCCAAGTTCTTGACTTAGGCCTTTGTGCAAGCTGTTTTCGACACCTGAAATACTCATCCCCCAGATACCTGCATATCTTGTCCAGGTGACTTTTCCAGTTTTTTGTTAATCTCTCATCTTTGCAGTGAGCTATTTGGGACCATTCAAATTACAATTGGTTGCCCCTCATATCATGTTTCTCTTTTTTGCTGTCTTTGCTGCATAACTCTTATTGTGAGAACTTACTTATTTGGGTTGATTTTATTCACCACCCTGTTACATGGAAATGAGAATGGCCAATAATGGTTTTCCCTGTTTTGACCTTGGATATAAGCTCAATGCCTGGAGTGCCTAGAACATAATAGGAATATATTTGAGTCAGTGACTGAACTAGAGGTTCTAGAAATGTACTGTCTTCTCTACAATGTTATTTTAGTAACAAGAATTTAGATAGAATGCAAATGCGTGTAATCAAAATGTTTAAAAAGTGAGGGATTTAGAGCCAAATGAAATAGATCAGAGAAAGAGTAGTGTACTATAGAAATTCATGACATCTCTAATAAATAATAATAATGATGATGATGATGATGATGATGATAATAATGTAGCTAATATTTATTGTTTGTTGACTAGTGCCTGATGTCAGAGTTCGGACTTCCAGGTAAAATAACCACCTTTAAGTCCATAGTCAATGAGTTGTGTAATTGGAACTTTTTTCTCTGTTTCTGATTTCAGAACCTGAGTTAGTAACCACTACCACATCCTCCCATCCTGACTTATATTTAAGAAGTTGTTTCTAAGCCTGATTCTAAATAATGATCTACCTTGAGATTGCTTAAAATCATGTTTCTCATTTCCTATTCTCAAATATGAAATTTGAATCCTCAGGGGTGATGAACTGAAGTCTTTTTAAGCAAACAAGTAAAAAATGTCCAAGTGAAAGTGATATGTAGCCAGCATTAAGAACCCTGTATACATAGCATCAAAAAATAATTCAAGCAGAAAATAAACAGAATAGAGAAAAATGTTTTATTCATTGGAAAATGCAGAAACTAAAGAAAACTATGAGACAAAAGAAAACTTTTGCACTCCGATATCTGTATAATGTAACAAAAATCATTTTACTTTTTTTTTCTGAAACAGCAAAAAAATGTACACCAAAAAATTAGGCAGGCGATAGAATATGAAATCAGCAACTCTGCAAGCAGTTTCCATAAGAATGGTAACAATTCTCCAAAGAGTTATAATGATGGCTATCATATACTTTCTAAGAAAATTCACCAAGACACTTACACTGGATAAAATGTGCAATGTGAGTTCAAAAGTGCTGTAAGGGTAAATGGCTTTTTTTCCTAACCTCTTCCAATTACCAGTGAACACCAATGACAAAAATGTACCCAATGTGATTCCTGTAGCAAAGGGTTATTCATTCTCTCAACACCCTTTAATTCAGCACCTACTTGTAACAGGCTCAGGAACTATGAAATATTTACACAATATTAATCTTGTGTTAAAAATTAAACACAAGAGTGGAGAAAACAGACTTATTAAAATTAACACAAATACAACAATATATAATAAATGATATAACAAACCATTTGAATCAGAAGTGAGGTGAATGCAAAGGGGTGGAGTTCGTATGCAACAGAGGTTAAAAAAAAGCATTCATAATTAAACGTATTTAAATTTGTATCTTAGCTTCCTCTGTGACAAAACAGGTAGTTGCTTACTTACTAATATCCAAGCTCCCTTCATTACGTGTCATAGTGCCAATTTTTAGCTGGAAATATGTACTACTTCTTTGGTGTTGTACTTCCCAGCTGATCTGTTCTTTGCCATGGCTAAGTTCTATCCAATGAGATGTAAGAAGCAATAATGTGAGCCTCTTCTGATGTGCAAATGGAATAAGTAATGTGTGAGCACTACCTAGCTTTGTCATTTTTCCAATGCCAAGGAAAAGGAATAGCCATCTTAGCCGTCTTGGTCTCAGAATGGAAACAGTATATCAATACAGCAGACTGGATCTAACCCTGGCCACCAATTAACTTTGAACTCTGACGGGAGAAATACATTTCTACCTTGGTTGAATCACACATTTTCAGATGTCTTTTTTTGCAGCATAAACAGTTGTATAAGTAATTCATCTATTACAAGTTGTGTGAAATAAGTATATGTCTTAGACTGCTCATTAGAAATTAGTCATTTGAATATTATAATGTTTAGAGGATAAAATGCCACAGTGTGTGTGTATATATATATAGTACATAGTAATCCATGATATTAAACATAAAAAATGTAAAGGAAAAAGCTGGTTTTAGCTTTCCATTTTTAGTCATTATAACTGTTTCAGGTAATCTTGTCAGGTTATAATAAGAAAAGCTTCCAAATACATATTTTTAAAAACACAAGTACATATTCAAAATGTATGCAGTACGTCTTTCTTATGTCAAATTCCATAAAATCTTTCCTCCTCTCAATCCAGGACATTTGGATCCAATTGTACTCAATTGTTCTTTTAATTTATTTTTAAATTATTGACACTGAAAGGATACAGTTAGTGTTGATAAGTTTGTTTTCTAACCCTTATTACCCAAATAAATCAATTT
The DNA here is from genome assembly GCA_004026765.1 of Micronycteris hirsuta. Taxonomy (NCBI): domain Eukaryota; kingdom Metazoa; phylum Chordata; class Mammalia; order Chiroptera; family Phyllostomidae; genus Micronycteris; species Micronycteris hirsuta. Next base: position 8,208 of record PVJI01014233.1, read on the forward strand.
ATAATGTCATAGAAAGTATGTGCCTTTTATATCTTTCAATGGTTATTTTCCTTTTTTATTTGAAATCTGAATTTAAAATGTTAATTCTCAATTAAAAGTGTTTTTTTAAGGTGAAAGTAACAACAAAGATTGTCTACTTGACTGTTTTAGTTTACAAACATAATGGCTTCAAGTGGTAAAGTCCCATATTGTCACAGCTTTAAGCAAAGCTCCTCCAGCGTCCTCTCCATTACTCACCATCTACACATAATAATACAGGGAACTAACTGTGTTAGCTGACAGATCAGTTCATTTTCTACAAATGTTATCACAGTGAACACTGTAACTACTACACACACACACATATACTTTATATTCACAGTGTAACATATACAATCTCCAGTTGTCTTTGTATATTGTGCAATACAATGTGTAGCACATTATAATAAGTTGTGGAAGGATTCATATGTATCTTGGCAAAAATAACTGTACATAACATTATAAATTTCTACCTTGGTAAATTTTTGACAAAAAATTGATGTGATGTTAAGGTGTGATATTTAAGAAAAAAAACGACAATAAACTACCTGCAGTCAAATTCCCAGTTTGATACTTACCTACAATGTTATCTTAGACAAGTTGTTAAAACAATTTCTTTTTAATTTATGTATTCTTCATTTTTTCTTCATTTTATTTTTTTGATAATTTTCATCATTATTACCAAGAAATAAAATAGTGGGGATTGCTTAAATCTTCTATTTCTGGCTTCTCCCTCTTTGGAGAGAATGGTCCATATCCATATTATTTTCACTTAGAAAGTATATGGGAAAAAACAAAACAATTTACTTTTAACTTAAGTTCTCAACAGTTTATTCATAGCCAACCTATTCCAGAAATCTTGAAATAACTAATTTTGAATACAACTGGTCTATTGTTAAAGGAAATAATCATTTAAAAGCAATTAGTGATTTATGCTGTCATCTTAAGGCAAACATTAAAGAAAATTCAAATACACACATCTAATATTTAGAAAGGCCTAATCAAGTTTATTCATAGAGACTCCAGCATAAAGTCTACCGTTCAAAAGCAAATTGTCCAATACCGTGAAACAGTGGCACTCAGGTACCCAGGCCATGAGACCTGTGTCAATAGGAAGCCACAGGACAGGAAAGAGCATGAGTTGATTAATACCAACAGCTGGATACATATTACAAAAGTAAAATATCGCATCTATTTATACTGAATATTTAAATAAATAAGAAATGGTTTTGGCTTAAAATATTTATAGAAATAGAAACATAATGTTCTTTAAAGTTTTAGGTGCTGGGTAAAATGTAATGTAGTTACACAGATAAAAAACAAAGATCCGCATGCAGTGTTACATTAATGGGTGTTAGATTTCACAGGGACTGTGGGTGGCATGGGGGCGCAGAGAAAAGGTGGTATTCTCTCTGGCACAGGTCATAGAAAGCTTATACTGCGACACAGCATTGAATTTGATATAGAAGAGAGTAAGAGATGCAAGATATCCAAAGAATAGGGGGCAAATTCAGAAAAAGTTTATGCTTGTGATCTGTCAGCCCTGTATACTAATAAGCAAAGTAATATTTGAATAAGTATGCACCATTTTTTGTTCCATATATGATATACGATGTTGTGTGTATATATGCATAATCAATTATCTCTAGTCAATCTCAGGGCAATTATTGTCAGTACGATAAGATACATTTCAACTCTAACATATTAAGACTCATGTATTTACCAACAAAAAGTAATTACTGCTCACACTTGAAACAGAATCCATCTGTACTATGGCTCTTGCCTGACTGCATAGTAAATCTGAGTATTTACTTTATGTTTAATTCAAACTTTACCACTTATCCTAGAATTTCATCTTTGTTAATTGAAGAAAAAAGTGTGCATGAGCATACCTGTGAGAAAGAGAAGAGAGAGAGAGAAATGCAAAATACACAGAGCAGCAATCTAGCAGAGTGTCTCTTACCTCAACACTCTCAGTAACAGTTACATATCTCTGAACTTCCTCTGTAAGTGAATAAGCTAAAACAAAATATTTGCATAGATTACATTTAAATCTCCTATCAACTTGGAATCCATTTTCTATTTTTTCATAAAAGAATTTGAAGTCTTAATGGTGGCAAATTAAATAAAACATTTTAGCTTTGCTAAACTATAAGGAAGAAAATAAGTTAATGAATTAAATTGACCATAAATTATCTAGAGATTTTAGAACCTGAAGCTGGGTAAACATAAGACACTGGCACTTGATTAGATCCCCTTACTTTGTAAATAAGCTCATTTTGTAGGAAATAGAAAGGTCTTCCATGATTTTATTTAAAGAAAAGATTCTTAGGATTGTTAGTGATTTTTTCCCATTTTATTTACTATTTAAATACTTCACATTGAACATATATATATTTAAATACAATGTTCATTGTAGAAGAAATGTAACAGAAGCAACTTAAAGTGACCAGCAATAGAAAACCAAGTTATGATATGCAGGTATACGAAGAATAGAACTTATCAAATACTTAGTTTTGAACAGAGAGCTTGAGGGTACTCTAAATAATGGACACTTACTTGAAATCCCAGGAAAAAGGAGAAACAGTCCCATTGTTCAACCTCTGGGCTTTGAAAGCAGACTATATTCTATAAGTATATATTTTTGACATGTTCTTAGTATTTATGTTAAATCAGGAGATTATTCATGATTAATTTAAGTATTTTCTGACATTTTTCTTATTTATAACCTTATCTAACTTAAACTGGCAAAAGAGTCACCCAGCTTATTTTTACAAAACATAGAGTTCAGTTCAGTGAGATAAAAATAAAATGTTCTTTCAAAACGTTGATTACCTGGACTATTGTGAAAAGAATTACATCTTTGCAGATGGGTAGCTGAAAAGAAACCTGTATTTGTGGCTTTAGCATAGCCATTCTTTAAAGTACTAAAATAACGCTTCTTTGTATAGTTTTCATGCACTGTCTGAGATGAAACTTCAACTTTATGGTTCTCATTTCTCTTTTCATCACAATCTGGGAGTCTTTCATATCTTCTATATCTCATCTATCTCTCTATCTAATCTTTTTTTTCTATCATCCACCTACCTAGCTACCTATTTATTGCACATTCTCCTTTACTAATAAGTATACTGAAATAATATAATAATGCCTGAGCAGAATTTTATTCTGTGTATTTGTTACATTCTTTATATTTTTGTTTTAAATTTTCTATTAAACACATTAATCAAAATAGACCCTGTATGGCTTCTGCTTTCAGCTCCAACATGAAAAGAGCTTGGGGGTCACCATTTCCATTCTCAAAACAAGCAACAGCTGAATGATTTGAAAATGGGTTTCTTTCCTTGGGCACATCAGAGTATTGAGTGTGTGGGGCAAACCCCGACATGAATTCTGAAGAGAGGTGATACCAGAGAGCCACAACCAAGATGTGCTTAGTGGGAAAAGAGACATCTAGAGACATAAATTATAGGAAAAAATAAATAGCAATATTGTTGAATTGCTAGATGGCAATTATGTATTAATATGAGAGTTAAATATTACAGAGACCCCAATCTTAAAGAAACCTCAGCACTTTTGGGGTTTTTCATCTAGAAACCTCACCAGGTTCTCAGGGTAAAAATCCCAGAAATATCCTAATTCAAGTGAAAACACAGTTTAAATAGACAAAACTAGCATCAAAACTGGAGACAGATATAACACAGATTTTTGGAGTCATTAGAAATGCAGTTTAAAATATGTTATGTGCCCAAATATTAAGAGTAAACAACATGCAAGAACAAAAGTATTATATAAGCAAAAAGATGAAAACCCTCTAAAAAAGTTAATATAAAATGGTAAACATCAAAACACTGTAAGAAAATGAAGAAGATGTTCTATGGATTCAGCAGCAGACTAACATAATATGAAATCATATAGAATGCTCAATTAAAACAAGATAAGGCAGAAAAAATAAAAGCAATAAAAAACAAAGAACAAATACAAAGAACATAAAACAGAAACAACATGGTTGATATTCATCCACAGTTATAGAAATGCACACTGCAAATGGGAATCCAAATGTACCAGTTAAATATAAGAATTTTCAAGTGGATGAAAACACAAGAAATGCCACTCTATACTGTCTGTAAGAAACCCACTTTACATATAAAGACACAGATATATTAAAATTGATGGACTTAAAAAGATGCATCATGAAGTGAGACTTTCAATGTTAAGTGAAATAAGTCAGAGAAAGACAAAGACCGGGTGATTTCACTCAGATTGGAATCTAATGAACAAACTGAACTAACAAACAAAACAGAGATAGACTCATAGATGGAGAGCAGGTTGACAGCTATGAGGGGAGGGATTGAGCAAAAAGGAAAATGGGCTCACGGACATGAACAATAGTGTGGTGATTGCTGGGAGAGGAGGAGTAAGGGAGCAAAAAGGTAATTGAAAGAAAAGGTGCAGATTGAAGACCCCTCTTCCTGTTATTCCATTCCTCACTCAGGACAAAACTTTCCCGCTTGAGTCTCAGTTTCAACTCAGAAACGGAGTACCTCACAGAGCTGTCGCTGTCAGTATTTAATGAAATATTGTATGGAGAAAAAACACTCTGTACAAGAATCATAGAAATGCTCTGTAAATTATGACTATAGTTGTTTATAAAACGTCAAATTTAATTAAGTCTATTTGATATTTCATGGATGTTCAAAACTGTTATGAAACATAAATACAAGAGTAAGGGTGCATAAATTAAATTAATGAAATTGACTATTAAATGGACAGAGAAATGTTAACACATCTGTGAACAAGAGTTCCTGTTTAAAAGAATCCATTGAGCCCTGGCTGGTGTAGCTCAGTGGATTGAGCGCGGGCTGGGAACCAGAGGGTCCTGGTTCGATTCCCGGTCAGGGCACATACCTGGGTTGCAGGCCAGTTCCCCAGGGAGGGCCATGTGAGGGGCAACCATACATTGCTGTTTCTCTCTATCTCCCTCCCTTCCCCTCTCTCTAAAATAAATAAATAAATAAAAATCTTAAAAAAAAAAAGAATCCATTGAAATCAGAAAACTAAGCAATATACTATTATGAGTCTGTGATAAAATACATATATATCTTTACCCATACATATATATCTATATCTATGTCTATATCTATTTCTATCTCTATCTGTATTGATTTATATATAGATAGAGATAGATATGTAGATATTTATAATTAAGTAAAATATATGCAAAAACAATATTATCTAAAATCATATTGTCTCAACATAAAGACTATTTCTCAATTAGAATTAATATGCAAAATATTAAAATGGATAGTAACTTGGTGTGACTTGTTTCTTAGGGAATAAATTATATAATTTCAGTATGCCTTATTTCCCATCTGGAAAAGAACAACATAACTACGTAATTGACAAAATTCAATTCAGTTCTGCATACAAAAATGATAATATTTAGACCAATTATAAATTATAAATAATCCCTCAAAATTATACCTTTTAAAGGTAACATTTCATAAAAATCAGTTCACATCTTAGAAGTTTATATATTGCAAACTATTATTTTTAAACATTCCATTTAAAATATGTTAAAATATATATTTAGGAAAAATACATTAAATTAAATCATAATTTAGTGAGTATAATTTTTATTGTTCCATCAAATTTGAATACTAAATTAAATGTGTTAAAAAGAAGCCACATTTTCTGAAGTATATAGTAATCATGCTTCATAATTTAAAATTTCTTTTACTTAATATTGAATATTAAGCCCTGGCTGGTATAGCTCAGTAGATTGAGCACCAGCTTGTGAACCAAAAGGTAACTGGTTCGATTCCCAGTCAGGGCACATACCTGGGTTGCAGGCCAGGTCTCCAGTAGAGGGTATGTGAGAGGCAACCACGCATTGATGTTTCTGTCCCTCTCTTTCTCCCTTCCCTCCTGTCTAAAAATAAATAAAATATTTAAAAATATGTATTGAATATTAAATACTGGTATCGAGAGACATAATTTCTCTGGTAAATCAAAATACTTAATTTGAATACCACAATATGTTAATTATGACAACAAAAATATGGGCTTGTGGAAGTATCTGAGTAATTTAATATGTTTAATATTTGCTGTTAGAGATGTGAAGGAAATTATATATAAGAAACTCATTCATTCTCACTAATGAAATAATTAATTTAAAATAATTCTAAGTTTAAAGTTAGTTTAATGATCACTTTCCATGTAAATGCATATTTAGTTTTTATATATATTTTTTTACATTGGAAGAAGAATGAACATTTTTTATATCATATGGAAAAATCAGACTAGAATACTTAGTTGGTTGAAAACATACATGCAGTAATCAAGGACTTCCGCCAAGATGGCGACGTATGTGGACGCACTGCACCGCCGCTCACAACCAGAGAGTTTAAACAATGAACTCAATAGCAAAAAATAAACAACCAGAACGGACAGAATCGAACTGAAGGGAAGTCCGACACCCAGGAAGTTTGGGAGGACGTACATCCAGGCCGGTAAGCGGGGCAGAACTGAGCACAGGAGCGGAGTGAGAGGCAATTTGCCTGGAGGAACTCACCCTGGGAGCGCCTAAACAAAACACTACCCCGAGCAATGGGTGAACCTCGCAGGCCGGCGGCGTAACTGGAGAGGCCAGTGGGAACCAGCAGAGCTGAGACTGGTGGAAAAGGCAGTGGGGAACTGGGGAGCAGAGGGTGATAGGGAGTGGCGGTGAACGGCAGACGCCATTGCTCCCTCCCAGGCCGTGCCCCCCGAGGAAATGTCACAAAAAAACGACCCAGGTTGCCAGACACTGACAAATACCTAAGACTCCGACAGGGGCGCTGCGATAAAAAAGAATGAAAAGGGCCAAAATGAAAGATCAGAAT
>PVJI01014233.1:15209-45070 GCA_004026765.1 Micronycteris hirsuta
CCAAATTAACAGATGCCCAGTTTAAAACACTGGTAATCAGGATGCTCACAAAACTGGAAGAAATAGTTGAACACATGAACAATACGATAAAGATAATGGAGGAAGATTTACAGGGAACCAATAGGGAAAAAAAGGAAGCTGGGACTCAAACCAATGGGGTGGACCAGAAGGAAGAAACAAGAATTCAAAAAAATGAGGAAGGACTCAGGAACCTCAAAGACATTTATAAACGACCCAACATCCGGATCATAGGGCTGCCAGAAGAACAAGAGGAACACCAAGAAATTGAACGTATTTTTGAACAGATAATGAAGGAGAACTTCCCAGATGTGGCAAAGGAAATAGGCTTCCTGGAAATCCAAGAAGCTCAGAGAACCCCAAAGAAGCGGGACCCAAAGAGGAACACACTAAGGCACATCATAATAACATTACCCAAGGTCAAGAATAAGGAAAGAATCTTACAAGCAGCAAGAGAAAAGGAGACAGTTACCTACAAAGGAATTCCCATAAGACTGTCAGTGAATTTCTCTAAGGAGACCTTCCAAGCAAGAAGGGGCTGGAGAGAAATATTTCAAATTATGAAAAGCAAGAACCTACAACCAAGAATAATCTATCCAGCAAAACTTTCATTTAGAATGGAAGGGCAGATAAAGTGCTTCTCAGATAAGGTCAAGTTCAAGGAGTACATCATCACGCAACCTTTACTATATGAAATGTTAAGGGGTTTTATATAAGGACTCATGAGAGAAGGCACCGAGGCCAGATCAGCTAACAGGGAACTCAGATCAGCCACAGCCAAGACACTTGTGAGTTAAGCAAGCAAATACAACCAGAGAAATAAATGATAACCAGAGACATTGAAATTAAGAACAATCTGGCAGTAACCAGAGGGGAGGGGGAAGGGGTTAATGGGGACAAGGGTTTCAGGAACTGCTATAAAGGACACATGGACAAAACGAAGGGAGAGGGTGGAGGCAAGGGAGGGAGGTGGGTTTGCCTGGGGTTGGGGGTGGGGGTAAATGCAAACAACTGTAAGTGAACAACAATAAAATAATTAAAAAAAAACATACATGCATACATACAGACATAAACTGTCTGTAACACAATTGCTTGATTCTTCATTGTTATTTTCTATCTCATTGTCAGTTTGTGTATAAAGTCATTTTTCATCATATTGATGTTATTAATAGAAAAGGCATTAAAAAAGTCATTCCTCTAGTGTTCATATTTTTGTTTTCTTCCTCTCTACTAATTTAACTTTATCATTCACATATATAGCCGTTTGTATTTTCATCTAATTTTTGTGTTTACTTAGAAGTATACCCATGTATCCAAAACACAGAAAATGAAATTTCATACCATCTTGGAAAGATATCTGTAACCCATGTTTGTTACAGACTAATTTATAGTAGTCAAGACATAGCAACAGTCTCAGTCTCCATTGATAGATGAAGATGTGCTATATTTTTATAAAATGGAATATTTGGCCATAAAAAATAAAGAAATCCTGACGATAGGGTTTTTCAGCAAGGGTACTGCACTTTGTGAAATTAGTCAGAGAAATGGCTCAAACTCTCAGTTATAAGGTACACAAGTCCTGAGGATATAACATTGAATGATGTGACATATTTTATATCTTGAAAAAAAAAAAAAAGTATGCCCACCACCTTATAAACTTCAAAACCCTGTTTTGTAGACTATTATCAAAAAATATATTCTTTAAAAATTATATTCTTTTTGAAATTAAAAATTAAATAAGTAGCATTCTAGAAAAACTTTTCTACAATTTAAGAAAAATTTACACATGTACCTATTTTTTATTCTAATCATAATAATCACCATCTTATTTACTTTTCACCTGTTTAAACATATATATCTTCCAAATTTGGCAGTTAAAATTAAACTAAAAAGTAAAATAAAGTGAAGTTAAATTATTTTAAATATAAAAGTCTCAATTATTCTTTCAATTTTTGTGATCTCTTTTATTTTCATGAGTGTTTTTTTTCTTCCAGATGACTGCTATTTATCATAACAATGCAATGCTTTTTGCTCATTGCAAGTAATGATAATAGCTTTGTGTTATTTCTCAAAACTGTGGGATTTAAGATTTTTTTCAAAGATAATAATTGTTCTATACAGAAGTGTCATGGTTCAATTGTGAATAAGATGTCTCTACTCAATTTCTTATTAACATCTCAATGTTGAATTTTTATTTAACGGGAAATCAACAATACTCATTAATAGTAACTCTTCTCTTGTTCCCATTTGTAACAATGTGCGCATTCTTAAATTTAGGACTATAACTAAGAAGCTGGTAGAAATCTTTTGCCTCTTTTTTCTTAACCTCTATGATCAACATTACTATCTTAAAAACCGATGTAGTCTTTATGAAAAGTGCCTCATTAGGTGGATCAGAAAAGGCTGCCAGTCTACCAAGGGAGAAGGCGTTTTCTAGCTTTATTATACATTTAAATAAGATGAATTTCCCCAGAGTTAACTCAAAACCAGAAACCACTAAAAGCCCTTCACTCTTGAGATGCGATTATGTTAAAGCACTCTAAGGAGGGAGCTATGTGATAATGGCATTTAAAGACAAATGTTGCCTAGCTTGTAGATGAGTAAATCAAAGCCAGCTGTGAATGAAATATGTTTAAGGGAATATTTCCTATCATAAATAATGCTTTTCAAATCACCCATTCTTTGTATGATAATTAAAGACAATAATAGTTGTAAAAGCACTGTGCACACATTTTTTAAAGTTGACACAAATATCTTATTCTATTAATTGAAAGAGTTATGGAAATGGTTTACACAGACTTGGAGCTTCTGTTGTGAAATACTAATGATTAAATGAGAGAAGCTCCTGTTGTTAATAAGGAAGTACTTAATATAACTCTGAAAGAATACCTGGGAATACACAGGAATAGATAGACTTATACATGTTCACCAGGTAATCATACTTAATTTTACTTTAGGAGTCAGGGCTAACACTTTGCCATTTCTAGAACTAGGGTTTCACACTACTTGTAAGTACAATGAAAGCCATTTAGATCCTATCCTCTTAATAAAAAAATTGCTTTGTATGGTATGGTAATAAGCTAGTAGGATATGTCATAAACTACAGATATTTTTAATGTATTTTATGTGTGAAGAGTACCTATATTAGACAAAACTCCTAATATTGTGTTATTGGTTCAAAATGTAGGCATAGCATCTAGAAATACTTAATGTTTTTCAAAATAAAGGCAGTGTGTATCTTTGTAATTTTTACTTATGACTTTCTACCCTTAAGTAATATTTTATCTGTTTTAAAACACCTTCAGTAAACAAATCCACCTTATTCCACCATAATGAATCCAGGAGATTATGTTTAGGTAGTGCTTTTTGAAGCATTAATCCAGAGCAACGTGCTAAAACAACTTACAACGAGGAGCAAGTCCCTGCTCAGCTGTGTTCAGTGGACGCAATGTCACGGAGTTAAGGAAAGTGGGTGAAGGACGGACACTGGTAGCTGCGGCACAGGGATAAGCGATGGAAAGCATGTTTATCTCAGCGTCACCCAGATATAATTTACCAAGAACAACCTAAAATATGGAACTTTGTGTGAAATGTTCTGATATTAAAAACTTGTGGGGTAAGTGATGCATGTCTGAAATTCTTATGTGATTTATCCCATCCAATTTCATTGAGAAATGCTATTCTATTAATTGGGATTGTTATTAGATTGTTTATAATGGGTAAAGTTAATAGTAAATTAATTTATAATATTTTAATTCTTTTTACCAAGGCAAATCCTCACATAGGCCATCATAGGATGCCATATGTTTCTGTGGAATTATCTCCCATGTTTTTTACTCTGATGTCCCTAATAAGTAACCCTTAACTCCTGGACCCAGACGAGTACTAAGTATCCAGGCACTGCATTCATATTCCATATAGACAGTCAGGGAAAGGTAAGATTTTATCACCTTTCTATAGAGAAATTTTAGGAGTATCGCATGCTACATGTACTTCTCTGTCTAATTAACCAGAACAAGTCACATGGCCATACAGTGTGCAAGGTAGAAGAAGGAATGCCATTTTATTTTAGGTAATCATTAGCCCAAAACTAAAAAAAAAAAAAAAAAAAAAAAAATAAGGTAATTCATTAGCTCAAATAAAAAAAAATAAATAAAAGTCTTACTCTCACTCATAAGCTAAGTAAGTCACCCCAAACTAAATTGAAAAAGTTACTAAAATTTTCAATAACTAGTAGCTAACATATTTTCCAGGAAACCTTGAGCCTTCAGTTAGTCACCTGTAGAAACCACTGAAAAAGCCAAAAGAGAATGGGCTTGACCAGGTTAAGGAGGCCAACTTGACCTAAGGAAGACGGAGAGCTCATTATAATACCAAATCTGCCACCTCTGGGACTTAGGTTTCATTATCTGAACATGGGATACAGGAAGAAGCATGACCTGCTACTGTGCATGTGTAAGTGTGACATTGCCCCTACAAGTTATGAGAAGATTTTCATCATGAATATGTATTAGCTTGCTTGAATAATAAAACAGAGAAGCTTCCCAGTTTGGGAGCCACAGCTTCAGAATTAATTTCCTGTGATCTCTTTATTTGCTGCAAATAAAGTTTTCTTTGTAGGGTGACTCCCCTTGGTGTATTGCATAATCCTTGACTCACAAAGCGGCAAACCCAGGTTTGGTTCAGTGGCATTATTATTAAAAGAGAAGAGATATGTGCTGTAGTGAATAATTTAAAGACTGCCACAGGTGCTCCCCGCTCCCATGCATGTGAAGACATGGTTGTGGAGCCTGATTGGCTTAAACACAATTCTATTACTTTCACTTGATAGCTGTGTGATTCAGGCAAGAAGCATATTAGCATTTTGTTCATCTGTGTAATAGGGACAATAATGACATTTATTCATATAGCAATTAGGGTCAAATAAGTTCTTAGAATAGTGTTTATCACATAGTGAGTGCCAGAAAAATATCATCTATTATTTTAATAATATAATGAAGGAATAGAATCATTATGGCTACCAGGAAAAGCATGTGATAGGACTCTAATTAAAATTGCCCTAATTTACACATTTGTGAACAGCTAACCTTAAGTAGAACACAGTTCATTGACCTAACAAATCATTTACAATTTAACAACTTTCCTAGGAACATAGGATTGCTTAAAAGAACAAACATTACACATCTTAAATGGAATGTTTTCCAGGCAAGAACATAATTCTCAGAAAAACTCCATGTGGTTAAGAGTTTTTAAGTTTCTCCATTATATAGATCATGACAATGAGGCAGAGGGTGTTTATTTTAAATGATCTTCCCATGGCATATGGCTAAGAGATATTGAAGCAAGAGTATCATGACAGAGAGTTTGAAATCCTAGGTGTATAATTTTAGCTACAAAAGTTTACCCAAATGGAAGACACTACTCCCTAGAACCAGGAGGTGAACTGGAAATCAAACAGATTTCTTTCTTGCCTTCATTGAGTTTTGAAAGGATAAAGAAAGGAAAGGGAATGTATTGGGAACATCGGAACTCCAAACTGGTGGTAGTGGATAAGAGAAAGAAATGGACTTTTTCTTCAGTCATATCACCGTAACTTTGGAGGTTATATAACTTCTGGGATTTCTTTTTTGCAGAGGAAAAAATAAATTAAAACTTACTAGCAATGTTTTAACATTTCAGAAATGTCAATTATTTTTGCAAGAGCTATTGAAATAGAATCCAATCTTTATAATGCAAATAAAAAACAAATCAAAGTAACTCAGATGAACACAATCTGAGAATGATTGTTACTTGGTTATGAAAATTACTTAAACATGACTGCTTCAAAACAATGTTTAAACACTAATAATTTATTCTTAACATTTAAAAAAAGTTGCATCTTCTTTTGGTTTCTGTTATTGAAAACGCTAAAGCTCTGTGCATGCAAAACTAAAGATGTAGACAAGACTCAAACTAATTTAGCTTTTTTTCTCCATAGGCATTTTAAAAAGAGACCTGATCAGTCAAAACATTACATTCTTTCCTCTACTTTGTTGAAACCACAATGCTTATAATAAACCTATCCTCCAGCTATTTCTGTGCTTTCACTGTACCCACTGTTACTGATTATATATCATGGCATGCTGAGGCCTATATTTAACTCTTCTACTGTTCATTGTTAAAATTAGCCATTATGGTACCCGATCACTCTCATATCTTTGCACGTTTGAAGCTTGCTGAACAAAGACAGCAGGCAAGTCCTAGATGCTCTATGGCTACAAAAGTGTGTTTTAAAGCAACAGAATCCCAATTATATTTAATCCAAGGAGAAAAACTAGAGACACAAAAACAACATGTAATACTCTGCTTTCAAAATTGGAAAATCCTTGCCATTATTTTCCATAGAATCACACAAGGATTACTTTGGCATGGTTCTTTTAACAGAAGCACACATGCTTCAGTTTGCAAGACTTTGTTCTGAAAACAAGTACGTGAGCTCTGTCTGTATCTATTTGATCTATTCTTTTTAAATGTACATAGAATTATAGTACTTCACACATGCAAAAAACAGAATCTTTCTTTCTCTGGAACTTGGGAGAATGTTATAGCGAAGATCAGATAGATAAATAATAAAATGTCTTGCAATGAAAAGTGTCTGGTCTATAATAAGACCTATTAGAGGTTAATTTTCTTCCATTCCTCATAGAATTGCATATATTACAAAACTATTTTACAAACAAAATATTTCATGTAAATAAATACTGCATATTATAAATTACAATTAACGTTCTGCAATATTAAAACTCAAATCAGTTTTTCAAGTTCATACAGACATTCTAAATTCTTTAGTACTCATATGATGTTGATGGGTCCTACAAAGTACTGAAGTAAAAGTATAGTAAAGATTAAGTATGAAATTATCATATTTAACTTTAAGATCTAACTTACGTGTAGAATCAGCAATCATATTTAAGAAAGAAGAATAACTAAATGATGAATTCCCTGTTTGGGATTTGGGATTAAGGAAGCAAGAGGACTTTGAATAAGTAATTAATAAAATGCTGTTGCATTATCTATCCCTTTTCAATTAAGTAACTTAAAATATTTCTGTTAAATAAAGAGATCTCATTTTACTGGACTTAGTACCATTGCTTTTAGTCCAGAAAAATGGTTAAGAGGGCGGGCTCAGGAATCAAAGTGCTTGAGTATAAATACTGCAGGAATTAGGACAAATTGGCCTGATTTTATCCTCACACCCCCACAATTTAACATCTTTACACGAAAGATCCTAATCTGTAAAATGGCATAATAGCGTCCTTCCTTGTGAAGTTCTTGAGTGCACTTAATGAGTTAACAGACAAAGCTCAAAGTTTCTAAGAACAGGGCGTGGAGAGCAGGGCCAATAAAATGGCATTGGTTCAATCAAGATAGCACGAAGTATATAAAACCAAGTGGAGCCACTCACATCAACCAAGATGGCTGCCAGTCACCCATGACTCTTTGGTGCAAGATGGAAACTACCTAAGCCACACTAGACACATCTGACAAGGAGACACATACCAGGTACATTCACATGTGATCAGAACAGCCATATCTGCAGAGTGGGACCACCCACAGATAGGCTCCTGGGGAAATTCCCCACTTGCCTGCCATTGGAGGTACCAAAACACTTATCAAGAGACCCAGAAGGGTGGAGTCCACCACTGTAAAGGTATGGCTGAGGTAGGCTCCAGACCACTGCTGAGACTGCTGAGCTCCACACACCAGAGTGTTGCTCCATGCCATGCTGATCTCCCTTGACTTTGGCCACTAGAGGCTCTGCCCTGCTGGACTGAGAACTTTGTCTGCCCTACTGGCCACCTGGCTCTGGAGATCCTTCCTTGCAAGATGCTGACGACTCCCTTACCAACTGTGCTGTCTTCTGGTCACGCAGACTGAGACTCTGGAACTCAGGTTTGTTATTCTCCATGGATTGCTATGTGTGTGTGTGCTATATTTCTCAGATTGTTAGAGCGTGAGTAGGATATGAATGTGTGTTGATGTTCTACTTTGAGTGAACTTGAATGCTACAAAAGCTGAGTGAATAGCATAGTTACTGTGTGTGACTCTTGTCTACTTCTTGGTGCTGGGCTGCTGAGCAGGCAGCTAGCTGAGCAGTTGCCCAGCTGACTTATAGGAAAGACTATATCGTGGACATATTCTCATGAATATAGTATGTCTCTTTCTCCAAATTTGATGATTTGTCTCATCATCTGCGTAGCCCCTCTAAGCTACTTAATGTTCCAATAAAACATGATAAAATTGAGGACTAGAATAGTTTGGCAAGTTGATTCTGAGATACACTTTCTGGGAAAGTCACAGTCACCACCACTCCCACTGCTAGAGGGACAAGTAGTGAAGCCTAAGAGGGTTCCACTGGAGTTCACCCACCCCTTTGCTAATGCTGCTGTCACAGTTCATTCTGCTGTGCTGTTTGCTCATTATTTCACTAGACTTCATCATAGACATTATCACTATTCTTACTAACAGATGACAGGATTTTTTAAACAGAAGTCTGGTTAGTACAATAAGGAATAAATTTCATTCAATGAAAAGCCAAAATGAAAAAGACAAATCCATGACTATTGAAATCTCCTCCTATTTTTATTTCATGATTGGCAAAGAGAAAGAAAATATCTCTTCATCATGAAAAAACAACCTTTTCTTTCGTTAAATAAGTTTTAGATTTTCCTCTCATAGGGTTGAATGAATGCTGGGTCTAAAGATAGGAGGCAGTGCAAGTGATCTTGCTGATTCAGCCACTTACTTAGCCAACATCGAGTTGACTCAGAGTGGGCTTAAGGCAACTAGCTACAGGTTACTATCAGCATTACTGTGTGTACTAAAGTCTCCAAATACAATTTTCTAATTTCTTGAACAAAGGGAAGTACATTTTTATAGTCACCCATTGCCAATGGCCAAGGGGAGACTAAGATCTTTAAAGGAAAAGAGGTGATGATATTCTCATTCTTACTCATAACATATTTTTTGATTTGTGACACAGAAACTTTTTAAAATTAAATACATTTTAAATCTCCTTCCCTGTCATAAGTATTTCTGACCGTTTTTATTAATATGCCACCCCAACTTTCTGTGAAATATCCTTTCCTGAATATTACACACATTCAGACCCTCTAGAGTTCAAATGACAAATTTCTCTATCAACATCCACCATCATTACCATTTGGACCATTATTGGAGCTAAGAACAGTTACAGCAACAGTTTTACTACCATGATATTGAGCAGTTCCTATTGACTCAATTATATGATTTAATAGGCAGACACTATGTCAAAGATTAGGAGTCCAAGATTCTTTCCACCTGGAAGATAACAACAAAATAGCAATTTCTGTCTGGGGTATTTAAGGTATACCCAAACAACAAAGAGAGAAAATATATAAAGGGAATTTCATTTTAAGTCTCAGGGATTCATTCAAACTTACTGCTATCAGGGGGCCTTCTGGCAATTAGAGTTTTAATTTTACACTTGGCAACATTTCCTTTCATCTCCTGCCATGGAATCTGTGCTTTGGGTCTTGATTGTTGAACTGCCCACAGAGCTGCTCCTCTTCCTTCAGTAAGAAAACATGCTCTGTAGACATTCTGTCTCTTTCCTGTGGTTCTTTTCTCTACCTAACTTCTCTTCTTCGACTTCAGTTCAGGGTCATGCCTCATATTCTGACATGCAGCTTTATGCTTTGCCACCTAAGTATTCCGTATACTGAGGTGGAATTGTGAAGATACTAAAATAAACAGTAAACATTATCAGCTTGCAGTGCTCTATCTAAAGTACAAGCAGACCTCTCTTATCGTCAAGGTCATTCTCTGCTAACAAGGCTAATATACATTGTTATACTATTGTAAACAGGTTTCTCAACATTTCATGCCAGTAGAAAGCTGTGAAAAATTGTTTTTCCAATAGATAAAATGTAATACCTAAGAATATGAAGGAACTAATTACATTACAATGCAGTTATCAAATGTTAAACTGATTATGATATAGCATTGTATATGCTTCTTTATTACAATAAAAAACAAGATCTAAGGAAACATGTACTAATACTATAATATAAAAGTTGTAGAAGTATTAGAAGAATTTAAAGAACATATAAAGCTCTAAAAACTACAATGTAGTATAAACATATAAGAAATTTATATTGCCGATAAATACATGGGTACAGTTAAAATTAATGGCATCAGTTTATTACATACATAATGATGAAATGACAAATTTCAGTTTGAAATCAGTGAAAATAAAGATCCTGCAATATTTAACGTCCAAATTATTGATACTGTTAATTTTATCCATAAACCTTATGTAAGTTCATGGACTCTAGATTAAAAATCTATTTATTTAACTACTTTCATCACCCGCATTCAATTGCACATCCTACCAAATGGCCTATTCCATTGTTCAAGACTTGGTGTGCCTCAGAACCACATGACAAATGGAGAGAAAAAGCACATGCCCTGGCTCAAAATGGTCCAGATAAGTTCATTTTCTTCCTTCTTCCTGCCATTGCACCCATTCTTGGTTTAACTATTACATAAGCATCTTAACATCACACTTATTTGATTCATAAATTCCTCTAATTCACTTCCCTTTGGAAGCCCGAAAGATCTTTAAATATACAAATCTGATCAATTAAGAAGGTGTCCTTCCCTTACATTCCTTCTCAGCACCACAATTATATGGTACTACCTTTGTTATCAATAGCATCTAAGTACAGAAATGTAGAAGAACGTGCATTTACTAATTTGTCATTAAATATACATTTATGAGCTTACTATCAGCAAGAATCAGTGTTAAGAAGTGGATGTGTGTAATGGTGTGCATGTTTGCATGTGGCTGTGTGTGTGCAAAAGGGAAAACTGAGATGCAATGAATATCACAGTCTCTATTCCTGCATGCTATTTTACTTTGCTGCGGGAAGTTTTTTAAGCTCTGCTGTATGAAATGTGTTAATTTTCCCAATTCTCAACACTTTCAGATCATAATAGTAGCACTTTCTATATTACTGTTGGAAGGCAGTACTAACAAAGTACATTAGGAAGCAATTTACATCCTAACTTGTGGTGGCCAAATGAAAATGGAGATTTTTTTAAAGATTCTTTTTTTGTTTTTGTTGGGTTTTTTTTGTTCTAATTGTGTAAATTTGCAGTGATTTATAGGTTGCTGTTTTTAAAAAAAATGGATGCTTTCGATGTTACGCATATTGCCAGAATGAAAGCCCAATCAGTTGGAAGATGTTTGCGTAAAACCTATACAGAGAGGGGTGGTCTCTATCTATTTTAGCATTCTTCATGATGAGCACTACCTGCATCAGATCACACCAAGTGACTATCTTCTCTTAGAGAATTTTGTCATTTGGTTCTAAAGTGCATGTAAGTGTTCTGTATTAAAATTGATGATCAACAAAAGAACTAAGTACAAAAATACATATACTATTTTAAGCTTCCTCAAAACTTGTTGTAACGTACAGTAAATAATAACAAAATTAATTACAGTGCATCAGCAGCTACCTGCCTGTGTTAGTTTGTTTGAGCTGCTGTTAACAACATACCACAGACTGGTTGACTATGTGTATCTCTATTGACTTTGTATAAATCTATTGTATATCTCAGTTCTGTAAGCTGGGAGTTCAGAGAGGGGTGTCGGTGTGGTCAGGTTCTGGTGAAGGCCTTCTTCAGGGCTGCAGGCTGTCTATTCCTGTGTTTCCACATGGTAGAAGGAGCTAGGGAGCTCTGTGGGACCTCCTTCATAAGGTTATTGATCCCAATTACAGGGCCTTTGTTCTCTTGACCTAGTCACTTTCCAAAGGCCTCACCATCAAATACCATCACATTGGAGATTACGATTTCACTATATTAATTTTGGGAATAAAAAAACATTTGGCTCATAACACTTAAAGATATGTGCTTTATGCTGTATGAATGGGAAAAATTTGTTAACACTAATGTGTGGTATTTTTTTACTCTGTAGGGTAAGTAATCATCTATTTTAAGTAACTATTACAAAATATACATGTTGTTCAGGTTTTCATTAAAATGCCTTTTATTGGGTTTCTTTATAAAGCCATTTGTAAGTGTTGCTGAAGGTAGATACTATCACACTGCGGTTAAACTTACTGTGAAATAGCTTTTCAGAACATTGAGTTTACTCACGGATTTTGGAAAGAAACATTGACTATTTGAAAAAAAATACAATTTGCAAAGATTGTAAGGATAAATCATGAAGATGTGTATGTTTTGACTTGGCACTGGAGGCAGATTATCTAGAACATACTGAATTTTTCCTAACTTTTCTTTCCCCTTTACTGTTCAGGATACATCCATGGAAAGTGTTTTAGAAACTCCATGGAGGAATGCTAAATTTAAGAAAGCGTCTTGCAAGCGATGTAGCAAGCAATATTAATCACTTTGTAAAAACAACGCTATGTAGAGTGTCTGATAGATACATATATGTACGCACACACAAGAATTCAGTTTAAACACTTCTGAACATTGCCCAGGGAACGGTGGTTTGTCAGCTGACTGTTGGCAGCAGGAATCTCACCACACTGCTGCTCCTGACACAAAAATATTGACTAAACAAGGAAAGTAGAACTCTCTTCTTCCATCTCACACATGCTACATAAAAATGTAGAATTTAATTAGATTTAGTCATTTTATTTGGGGATTCCATGCAGACAGTTACTACAAATAAATCTAAAATATAGTTCTTTCTTAATTGAGAAGAGAAACTTTAACAAGCAGCCAATTCCCTAAATGATTTTTCATATTTATTATGTGATTTTATTTTTCTAAATTATCTATTTTATTTAAAGATTTTATATATTTTCATATGCAGTTCATATAGAAAATATATGCTGTATTCTGAAGATCAGTTGTTTACATGGAAGACAATAAAGACCTAGCAAGTAAATACTACTATGAATGAATGTGCATTTTCAACCAAAATTCTTGGATAATGTATTTCTCCAAAAGTAAAATATATTTTGAGGAAATCTCCAATGTCCCAAATTCCAAGATCTTAAGTACATCACCTATGGCTGCTTAATCATTAGTAGTTTATATATCCATATTTATAAAATAATTTTATATGCCTGATTTTTTTCTCCATTTATGTTATTTATCTTTGAACCATCTTTTTGTCAAAGTCTTTTATAAAAATCAAGATAAGAAACCATTTGTGAAGAAAACACAGAAATTATTGATCTCTATACTACACTGGTGATATTGATATGTCCTTCACATCTGGACATGTCAAATCTGGAATGAAGATTATGAGGAAAAGGCACTAATCTTCATATATTTTGATGTAAGCACTACCAATTAATTCCATGAATAGATATTTCAGTCAAGTTAGAACATTTTTCCTGAAAAACACTAGATATAACACTATTTTATATTTATAAATAGCTTCTAAAATTACTTATTCAAGTAAAGTAATTTTAATACTTTTAGTCAATACTTTAGTCAAGTATTTATATGTATTTTACAATATATAATATATGTGCACTCAGAAAGCTTAAGTAGAAAATCATTATTTCTAATAGAGTAGAAAGATTTAAAAATATACATTAAATTTACTATGAAATTTAATTGCTATAATTACATAAACTTAATTTGGTAGTTTTTGAAATAGGAAATGAAGAAATTTAGTCATAAAAGTTAAATTTTGTTTAACAAAATATAATAGTAGACTTCTAAATTTACTTAAATTTCAGAATGTTAATGAGGATATCATTAAGATGAATTAATTTTTTTACAATCTTGCAATTTAAAAAAAATCTTACAAATGTTTAATATATTATATGGACACAGTAAATTGTCTTAAGTGAAAATACTTTAAGAGTTTATAAAAATTACAATTTTCAAAATGTTTTATTGAATTTGAAGATACCGCCTTGTCTCATTGATATCAATTGATACATTTTGTCAACAAACATCTTTTAACAGCATTTATAAAATATCCACTATCTGCTAGGCATTTGCCAAGGAAATGGAATATTAAACAAGACAAACATTTTCTGAACTCATGGGAATAAAGGCATTACTGTTGTTGAACAATAATAAATAAATAAGTAAATAAATAACTAAAAATAAACACCACAAGTGCAAATACTATGATGTTATAATGAATATTTGTTAGAGTGTTCCATTACTGTATTTTCTTAAGGTGATCATTGAGTGCTTCTCTGAGAAAATGAAACATAATCTAAAAATGACAGATACCACATCTACAGCCATAAAATAAGTAAAAGGAAGAACACTCGAAGAGGAGGTCAGAAGCAATACAAAGGGCCAGTGTGGATATGGTAAATTTGCAAAGTATTGTAGAAGTCCAAGTAGAAATTTATGTTGTCCCCTGGGGATTTTTGAGCATATTACTTTCATTCAAAATATAAAAATGTATCAGGATAATTGTGGTATATACACATACAAATATTTTAGACATACTTTCTTTTTTTTTTAAAGATCTTTTTTTCTTTTATTAAAGAGTTTATTCATTTGTTTTCAGAGAGAGGAGAAGGGAGGGAGAAAGAGCAATGTATGGTTGCCTTTCACGTGGCCCTCACTGGGGACCTGGCCAGCAACCCAGGCATGTGCCCTGACTGGGAATCGAACCGGGACCCTCTGGTTCCCAGCCAGTGCTCAATCCACTGAGCTACACCAGCTGGGGCATTTTCTATTAAAGAAATTACATTTTGATACTTCAGTCAATGCTCCTTCCACTTACCACAGTTTAATATTCACTGTGCGGATTGTTGACAAATATGGATAATGTTCTCAAAGTGATTCCATTTTGATTTGTAATGGCCCAATTTAGAGCAGTTTAGACTATATATTCACGTAGTTAATAAACTTAATTATAGCTAGGAAAAATAAGTCATGTTTTTAATTAACACAACTGCAGAATTTTTTTTAACTAAATTCCCTCCATATTTTACAATTGTTTGCTCTGTATTGCATCCTTAAATAAGCTTTCCAGTTTAAAACTCATGTGTTGATTGAGCTAATATTTATCCTAAGGCTCTAGACTCCGTTTAGTCTAAACTAAGCTACTGGGAGCAAGTAACATTCAATCCCTGGCTTGCCTTATCATCCCCAAATCAAGCAACTGCTCTGATAGTGTCTCTTGAAGGGATTGTTTTTTAAGGTGTCCTGTAATTGTAGCGTAATTAACATGTATCTGTGGGTGTGTAAACATTTAGACCTTGACAGTGGTATGCTAGTTAATGACCTAAAAGAGTTCACGCAGCTTTTCCCCATTAATTCTCATTAAGTAATATAGGCACTAGAGAGAATAAAGGCTATGTATGGTATTTTATCCATATGTAAATAATAAAGCTGCTCTTTGCATTACGTGGACTATTTTATTTTAGCATACAAATCAGTAAGTGAACAGTATATGCCCACAGCTATTTTTACAGAATTCCTTTCTCTTTTTGTTTTCCTTGTCTGTTTTGGTATATTTCCTAAGTTTGCCATAATGATTTCTTTATTATATGCCTAAAACAAAGAATGGTATTTTGCATCTCAGTGAAGCAGGCTCATCAGGGCTCTAATTCTTCCCAGGCTCATCTTTGTACATTAACTTGGCTCTCCAAGTCAAATGCACCACATGCTCTGCAGCTCTGACATCTACTGCTGCATGTGGTTCTTCAAAGGCCGCGCTCCACATGCTGATCTTTTTGCCATTCCGAGGCTGTCCCATGATTCTCTCTATTGGTCCCTTTGAAGTGCCACATGTAACCAAAGAAGTGCTGGGATGCATCACCACATTACAAATTCCAGCTGCAAGCCAGCTTCCTGCTGAAGCTTAAGGACTGGAAAAAGATCACAATATGCCATCCATCTCGTTAAAAGGCATTCAAGAGGAAAGTTGTGAAAGGAAAAAATGTAAGAGAGGTGAGTCTCAAAAGAGCCTTTATACAGCTATTATATGAAACCTTCCATACTCGGGTGAATTTAGTTTTAGGTACTGTGATATTTCTATGGCAAATGCCTAACAAACAGAATATAGTGACTCTAAATTAAATTACTGCTTTTAGTGCTCATCAAGATGAATTCTCTGTGTTTAAAAAAAAAATAGTTTTCAACTTGCCATCACTTTGCTCAACTTTTGAATCTAGGCCTAAAAATGTATTAAAAAAAAAAAAAAGCTGACAATAACGACCACAACAAAATTCTGTAGCTTGCATTCTATATAAGGACATTGCCAGACTTTAACAGTCTTACTACTTGCTCATGTTTGCGAAGTCTGCATATAGGCTAGTCCTAAATGTGATGAGTTTAAAGCATTCCTGATTTTGAGTATTTGGCATGCATATTCAGAAAAACGTTTAGTAAAGGGCATTGATCCTTATAAATACAAAAGCACATAAACGTATGAAGCAATACTTAGAAATATTCAACATACAATGACTTCTCTGACATGGTAGATCTGTCAACTTAATCACATACCCCCCAAATTGTAGAACTTGCTAGTTATACCAAAATCTGTTTTCCCCTTCCCATTTTCATAGTACTGAATTTATATTCGGCACACAATCTATTCAGAATGCAGGCTACCCACTTCTGGTCTTTTTGTTTGCTTTCCAGCGAGGTGTGACTATATTCTGGAAAGGAATGCAAGTAGAAGTAATGTGTGAGATTTCCTGGTGCGTGGACTCTGTCTTTTACTTCCTTTATTTGCCTTCTAACTTGATGCTATGACAACCAGGTGGTCAGCCATCATGTATTGTGAAAGTTAGGTGTGTTTCTCAGAGACTGCGAAGCCATAATATGAAGGGAGCTAACCTCAAGATGATTTTGTGTAGCTGTCTGCCTTACTAGCTCAATTCTTTTTCACCTTAAAGCCACTCTTATTTTGGGTCTCTATCCCACTCAGCTGATGTCATATCCTAACTAAGCCATTTCCCATTATGAGGTTTGCAAGTGAGCAATTAAAATGCATATATGCATTTGATGAAATATTTCCCTTAGAGCAATTAAGATCATTTCAATCTTGGATTTAGTAAAAATCTTTATTTATTTAATCATTGATCTACCTATAATTAATTACTAGAATACTTTTTCCTTTTGCTTACATGAAATTTTCTCAAAATTTTCATTTAATGTGCTTTATTCAACATTTTGTGTCTATAGTCTTGGACTCTTCTAATACATAAAATTAATTCAATTTATGCTAATAATATTTGAACTCTGGCCAATATAGTTTACCCATTTTCTAATGGCATTAATTAATTTTGGAAAATGTTCAATGAAAATTCGTATTTAGATTGAGGATAAAAGTCTAGGGTGCTCTGCAGTAGACAGAGAAGGAGTCTGCTCTGTGAGGACTCAGCTGCACTCACACCCAAACATACACACTGCCTCTCAGCCTGGGCACACTGGACCTTCATCATGTTTCTTTCATAAAACAAATAATGCAAGAATTTCTTGATATAACTTTCTGAAGGGGAGAATCTGTGTGTCTAGGCATTTTAAAGAGTGTAAAATGCGATGAAATGATATATTTTTTTTATTTTTGTGAGGTAAGGGATATATGTAACTCTGAAATTTACAAATATGGAAATATAGATTTATGTTGGATCTTAAATTATAAAACAATGTATGACATATAAATGAAGTGACATTCAAAGATAACTTTAAAAGACTACAATCCCTACACAAGAAAAATATGCCATTGAACTTTTTAAGTTATACTAAAAATAAATAGATCAATAATTTACTAACATTAACATTTATATAGAAAAAAAGTCACCATGGGTGGCAGAGATTTGAAGATAGTAGAGACTCATAAAATCGCTGTGACCAACAAATCTATTAACGAAAGAATGTAGTAGGATGGTTGGGATCTTCAAAGCATAGATATCAGGATAAATCCAAGACTTTAAGGCAGTAGGTGGGCAGAGATCATTCCAAGACAATCAACTTCCAGAATCTCAATGGTACTGAATGCACTCTTTCATAAAGCGGTGCCTTTTTCAATTCTGCCTTTCCAAGTCCTGCTTTCCAATCACCTTTCTCATTCTGCAAAACAAAACAAAGAAACAAAAATCCAAGAAATACAACATAGCCACTAGGAAACTTAACATGATGAATTTCTGGAATCTTGAGTACACAAAGGAGGAATTTGCTTCTAAATATAATTCTCAGTAGAGCAAAAGAAGAGATATTGAAAGGGATGTTAATTGATTTTATGAAAATTACAAAATCATGGCAACACTCCATGTTTTAGTGAATTAGATAACTATATTATAATCAGAATTCAAGAGTAGCATGCTTGTCCTTCAGACACATACTTAACACTTCCATATGAAGAGAAAAATGATATAAAATGTTTTCTGACAGAAGGTCAGTCTGATTTAGCTGATCGGTTTGATTATGGAGGCTGGCCTTACCAATTGTTTTATACTTTGGATCTTTTTTGTACATTGACTAAAATAAATCTACTGCTATAAATTTATAATAAAATTGTGTTTAATATTTATGTATAATATATAATATTCCAAAAATGGCACCTCTGTATAACTGCAGGAAAACTTAGGTCAAAAACATAAAAATGTATGAGGAAGTTTATGGTTATTCATAATTCCATTATGAAATTTGAAAGTAAAAATTCATAAACTTCCCTTTTACCATTTTGATGTTGGTGATGAATTAATAGTAGTACCTCTTTGTTACGAATCATGACTTACTCCAACAGAATTTATTTACTTGAATGTAAGCAGGAAACAATAAAAATGCAGAAGATCATGCTCACCTGTGTTTGAATTTTTTTACCACAGAGGACCATAAAATGAGTATGAAATAAGATTAGGGCATTGAAAGTGATGAAGTAATTACCACACATCATATATTAGAAAGGGAGAATAGGTAGGAGGAAATCTGGAATCAACCAGATACACTACTGATATTATATAATGTTCATGGTGAGAAGAGAGGAAGGTGATTAAAAAGCTGATTTTAACTCTTAAAGTCCTATTTATATTGAGGCTCTCTAGGTAGAGGTGGAGTTTTTAAGAACATGGTTAATTTATACATTGTTATGGTAATTGAACATCATTTGGAAATCCACAGCCTGTGATAGTCATTAAGACACAGGAATTCTTTCATCTCTTAGTTATAGGTCTGAGAAGTATTAAGACATTTTATAATCTTTCTGAGTAATGGTCTAACTTCCTAGGGTTAGTCTTTTCTAAATAATCCACTTTACTCTGACAAAATTATAGTTCTTCTTTGGAAATCATGTGCCCTATGGCAGCTAAAATATTGAGTACAGATGGAATCAGTCTTAGACCTTACCTCATCATTAAAGAATAACAAAGATCGCCCACCTGCTGGATAAGAGTAGAATCATACGGAAATGCAAGGTTTTCTGAGGTCCCAGTTGAAAACTTCTAAATATAAGACAAAACTTCAATAAGACCACCTGGGCCACAAGAGTCTATCTGCACTGATAATTTTCCAGAAAAGACAAAATGAATATAGGTATTTTGATTCAAAAAGACACCAAACAAAGCAGATCTGCAATTGTAAAACCTGTAGCCCTGTATTTAGGTATAAAATATAAAACTATAAGGAAGAACTACAGATTCCAAATGGCTTCCTTAAGTGGTCCCTCATAAAGACACTTAAAATTTGATATGAAAAAAGACACATAGCCTTATTAAAAATAATTACATGATTTGAACAGACACTTTCCAAATAAGTTACATACAAAGAGCAAAGGCATGAAAGGATGCTCATGATCATTAATCATTAGGGGGATGCAAATTGTACCACGATGAAATACATTATAGCACAATTTCACATACACATTGGATGGACTTAATAAAAAATACAGATCATAACAGGTGATATTGAAGGCGAGGAGAGATGGGAAGACTCATGCATGACTATTGGGAATGTAAAAGAATTCACCACTTTGGAAAATAGTTTTACAATTCCTCACAGAAGAAAGATGGACATATCATATCATATCACTCAGAAAATCCACTCCTAAGTATAAACCCAAGAGAAATTAAAACTTGTCCATTTGAATAATTGTATACAAATGTTCATAAAATATTTTTTATTAATAGCCTACAAGTGGAAACAACACAAAATCCGTGAACTGATTAATGGCTAAACACAGTGTGGTTACTCATACAATAAAACATTATTCATCAAAAAATAATGAAGTACTCATGTATGATATAGCACAGATGAATCTTGCAAAGATGCTTTGTGAAAGCACATGTAACAAGATACCACATATTGTATTATTTAATTTTTTAAAAGATTTATCATAGGCCAATCTATTGCGATAGAAAGTAAATTAGTGTTTGCCTAGGGGTTGGGGAGCCAGGTAGTGGTGGTTGGGGGTGGTGAAGTGGTAGGAAGAAAAGGAGTCCAGCCATTGTTAATATAACAAGATCAGTTTGCATGACATCGGTGTAACCTGGCAGCCAAGGAGAGTGGCTTCAAATGTGCATGTGTGAATAATGACGACTTTGCTGTACTAGTCAGTGGGAGTGGTAGACACCACTGAGTGAGCATGTGTACTGTGTGGCCATCACACTCAAAATGACTGAGCAAGTAGAGCAACAAATCTACATCGAATTTTGTGTTAAGCTTGAACATTGCTCCACGGAAACTATGCAGATGATTCAGAAGGCTTTCGGCGATAATTCAGTGAGTGCAGCACAAATAAATGTGTGGCAGAAATGCTTCAAAGATGGTCAAGAGCCTGTTGAAAGGGATCCATGTACTGATCTGCAGATTACAAAAACTTCTGTGAACGAGATTTTGACTCAGGATCTTGGCATGAAACGTGTTGTGGAAAATTTGTTCCTTGGATTCTGCTACCAGAACAGAAGGAATATCGTGCTGCAGATGCTAATGATGCTGGGAGAACTGTGTGATATCCCAAGGTACCCACTTTGAAGGGGACTGAGGCATCGTTGTCCTTATACAATGTTTCTTGTATCTTGTATCTTCTTCAGTAAATGTTTCTATTTTTTTATTATATGGCTGGATACCTTCTGGACCTTATATAACATGGTGTCTTTTGGAGGTGATAAAAATATTCCAGAAGTATTTTGCAGTGAGGTTTCCATCACTCTGTGAATTAAATATATTGTACACTTGTATTTCAAATAATGCAGACAATCATCAGAAAAAAACACTTGCATTTAATATTTGAAATTTTTCTTGATTTTAATTCTAAGACAACTTTCAAGTAATAAAGTTTGTTTCTTCCAAGTTTCCCAAATTGAGCACTGTAATTTTAAATTAACACTGGTGAAATTATGGAATTTAAAAGATAACTACACTACTGCGGGTTTATCATAAAATACATTTATAAATTTTGATGGTCCTGGAAGGGGCACAAAGTCAACCTTAGACTGAAATAGACTTAAGCAGTCACCAAAAGAGTCATTATGGCTCTCAGCCCAGTGGTTTGACTGCTTTCCTTTGTTCATCCAATTCATTTTCACCTTCTGTCAGAGGGAAAGCTTTGTTATGAAGATCTCCCTCGAATTCAGATGTTCACAGACAAAACAAAACGTGCTCATGTAAAGTCATGATAAATTTGTGCTAGGTGACCTTAGTAAAATTTGACTGAGAAATGCTGGTATAAAAAAAACTCTGAATTTTTCAGTCACCATGTTTGGCATGAGTAGTAGGATTATTGGAGTCTTTTTTCACAATGTACTTTCCTCTTATTATAAAACGGAATAAGGACAGAGACAAATAATAGTGTCCTTTATATAAACAATGGATGTTTTTCACATCTGATAATCAAATTATTTTTTGTAATGAGCATTTGTTAAACTCAACCCATTTTTTTCAACTAGAAGATACAAAAGTTCACTAGGTAATTTGGAACACTGATATAAAACAAAATTCAGATAGAACAAATTTAATTATAATCATAACGTTCTGAGAGACACTCAAGACAGATGCCAGGGGCTAGCAGAGGAAAGTGCTGTTTCAGAATTAAGGTTGGATTACAGTGAAAAGAAAGCTTGATTGGTTCTCTGTGGGCCTCTAAGACTGTCAAATCCTGGCTTTTCAAAAATAATACTTAAGCCACGCGATAAGGTTTGAACTGTCTTAGAGTTAATCACGTTACACCATATATGCAAAAGTTGAACATTTTGACATTTATTTAAATGGTGTTTTAGGAAGTTCCTGAAATGAGCAATAACATAAACAACTTTTATCTACCTAGGCAAGAGTTTCCCAGAATAGTAAAGCCATAAATCATGTGGATGGAAATAGTAGAATTGTACCTGTAAAGACAGTTAGCGAGAGAGCACATCGTGTGAATGTGGGTGTGGCCTGAGCGGCGTACACTGTTTCAGTTCAAGTGATCAAAACAGAAAACAGTCTGAAAAGTTGAAGGTTAAAATGCAGAAACACAGCTATATATGGACCTTTTTAAGAAGTATCATCATCAGGCAATGTAGATACAAAAATCCATTGAGTAAAATCTATCCGAACATCCCATTAAAGCAGAATTTGTCTGGACAGGGATTTTTTTTTTTTTTTTTTTTTCAGTTGTTATGCAACTCACTCTGTCAACATTGTACCTATACATACAGGATAAATGCATTTAAATAAATAAAGCTTACTTAGTTTATGGCACTGGATGTGAGATATAGCTAGTGAGAAAGTAGACTGCTGAAGTAGAGGTTAATGGAGATTGTCCATATAAATTATTATGCAGGGCTCCATAAAAATGTATGGGTTGCTGGGATGACATAAAAATTATGAGTCAAACTTCAAATGCCCTTTTCAGAAGATATCTCAAAACACATAAAAACTTTTCTCAGGTTTTCAATTTATAAAATAAGAATAATAAACACTTTACCTTATGACATTATGGTTGAATTATTATCTTTTAATTCTTCTAAATCATAATAGTACAGGCTATATGGCCACTATGGCGCTATGCTTGAGAATAGAGGCATGCCAGAGCTAAACAGAACTACAACTGGTATTTAAAAATCCCATCTACTGAGCTCTGAAAAAAATTCCTCATTTTAACCTGGGAGTTCCACACCCAGCAATTATCCAAACCTCTCTCATGGTCGTGGTGTCCTGTCTTTTCCCTTCACTCCTCCGCTTCACGGATCTGCGGGGAAATTAAGTTGATCCACATCAGCAATGGATGATGCCATGGAAAACATGGAAAAGGCAAAGTAAAAAGGTATTAGAGAAACAGAGTATTCAAAGTGGAGCTCTAAATACGGGGCAGCTGTCACAGCAGAGCACGGACACCTCAGTGAGTGGTCAAGTGGTGTCTTCCAGGCAGAAGTCGGGAAAACAACAGAGAGGGAATCTACTCCCACAGAAATGGGGGGGAGGGTAGGAGGTAGAGTGTATAATTATAAAACTGGAGAATACTCATTTGTATCTAATAAAGTGTCATAGTCACAGTAAAAGTTCAGAGATAAACATTTTGTGATATGCATCTCTAAAACATATAGTGAGATTGTATAAGTAAAATATTATACTTAAATTACATTTTTATTCTTGAGTAAAGCAATTCCATTATCTCTAACACAGCAAACTCTAAAATGTATTTTCTGCTTCATTGCAATTCATTGCAAATGGCCCAGATCAACATTCTGAAATTTTAAGTAGATTCTTTAGCCTTCTAATAGGATTTAGCTGCATGACTTCAGTATCTGAATTTCTGCCTCAGTGAACAATAGCTCAGAGTTAAAGTATTAAATAGACTAAATATTAAACACATAGTTTCTGCAAGGGCATATATTACAACACAAACTGCTTTGGGGAAAAATAAGAGAACAAAAGATTGCCTGTTGGACCATCAATTTCATCATTTTGATCTCTCTCTCTCTAAAGTGTTTATATAATTAATAGTGCAGCTTATGGTTTACCTTATAAAATAATACTCTGGCATATTGATCTTCTGATGTTCATGAAGTAATGTGGAAAAATAGATTCATTTCTTACCATCTTTATTTGTGTGTGTGTGTGTGTGTGTGTGTGTGTTACAAATACCTGCAGCTTTATATTTCTGTCAGACCGGCATACTTCGGAAGGGCCAGGAAGTTAAGCCATAGTCTTTAAACATAGTTCTAGTGAATCTGCTGGAGATATGCATAGTATATGGCTTTGGAGAAACCATGGATGTTGGTACCAGAGAGACTTCACTCATACACTTAAAAAAGTACTTAAACTTTTTGAAATTCAATGGTCTTATTTGCTGAATGGTGTTAAAAATTCACACCTTTTTTGACTTTTTTGGTGGAATTTAATTCTACATAACATGAGGAATCTAATAAAGTGTTTGGGATAGGTTGGGAGAGTCAATGACATCATTACACCTTAGAGGTCAGAGAATGAGAAATTAATATTAAAATAAACTTCAGCTTTAAAAAATATAGTCATAATACCTGGACAAAAATTATCCAAAAAAATAATACAGATGAGATAAGAATATTCTAAGAAAATTATTTAAAATATGGTTCTAAAAGCAGATGTTAAGAGAAGTAAAAATATATAATAAAATGTTCAATGGGAAAGATAGTGATAAGAAAGGAGAAGAGCCTTAACAGATTTAAAGTGATGTTCAAAAAGATACTGCTAATCGGCATTTATTACATTAGAAGGATTTTATGTTTGTTGTTGTCGTTCTTTGCTTTTTTATTGTATGTATCCCATTACCATTTATCCCTCCATTCCTCATTCCACTTCCACTCACCCACTTCCCCTCTGCAAAACATTCTGTCTTTCTTTTGGCAATTTGTGGACATGTGCTCTGTTGTAACCCTGAGTACTACAACTTTATACAACATTTATGGATGTTTAAACCTTACCCATCCTTTTTTATTTTTTTATTTTTTTCTAAATTACAGCCTACATTCATATCATTGTGTCTTAGTTTCTAGTGTGCAGCATAGTCATCAGACAATCATATACTTTACAAAGTGTTTGCCTGGCATTTCCAGCTTCCAACTGAGAACCGTTCACAGTCATTACAATATTATTGGCTGCATTTCCCATGCTGTACTTCACATCCCCACGACTATTTTGAAACTACTAATCTCTACTTCCCAATCCTTTTATTTTTTCATTCAGTTCCCCAATATCCCCTACCCCACTGGCAACCATCAGTCTGTTCTCTGTATATATGAGTCTGGGGTTTTTTGATGCTTTTGCGTGTTCATTTGTATTGTTTTTTGGATTCTACATGTAAGTGAAACCGTAAGTACTCCTTGCCCATCCTTTAGTGCCACCTCTTCCGCAGTGGCCTTTCAGATTTTCTAAAATTGAATTTACATTGTGCTTAGTCTTTACGTTTCTCCTGACGTCTCGGTCTACGTTGCTGTGGATAACCTGCCCGCTGTCCCACCGCCCTCGCAGGTACACCCACCGAGGCAGGAGCCACGTCAAGCCGGGTTGATCTCACTCCCTCCGAGTCACCTGGAAAGAAGACTCCCATGGAGCTTCACATACAGCAAGGACTAGGCCGATTGCAGCCTCTGGGTCTTTTTCTGTAGCTTGTTTCTCATTTTCTTCCTGTGAGTTTCCCATGAATATTATTGTTTTCTGTTGCTTTTGCACATTGGTCGCAGCCAGTCTGAGGAAAATGGTAGAAATATTCTTACTCCAAAACGGTCCCAGGCTTTTAAATCGATCCCTCACTTCTCCAGACCTCTGCTTTATCTTTACTTCCTCATGTGATTCTTTTAGCTGTAAGAATTTATGTATGTGTATGATTTAAAAATTTACAAGCAACATAGAGACAGACTCATAGCTAGAGAGCAGCTACGGGGAACAAGAATTAAGCAAGGACAAAGGACTCATGATCATGAACAACAATGAAGGGTAAGGGGATATAAAGATAAATGGTAATGGGAAAGGTGCAAGAAAAAAAATAAAGAGCTATTGAAACCAAAAAAATAAAAAAAAAAAAAAAACAAACATTAAGTCAAAGGGAAAACTATTATTTTTTAAAATAGTAGTAAAAAATAGAAAACTGACTTGTAAATGAGACAATAGATGTAAGAAGGAATAAAATGTTATCTTGCATCAACTGAAGAAAAAAATATATAAAAATTTAGTAAAATTAAGTAGACTGAAGGAGTTAATTAGCATATTTTAGAAACAACAATTGGTTTTCTCTGAATAGTATACTCTACATGCCATATTTGTTTATGGTTTTAGCTATTCTACAATCTAAACAATCTATGGAAGACCCACAAACACATCATTTGAAATACAATCCAGATGGTGTCTTGAAGTCCTAAACTATTGCATAAAGTGATCACCCAGTCCATGAACAAATATTATAAGAATGGAAACAGTTAAAAGAAACAATTGCTTTAAAGATTATTAAAAAATAACTATTGTGCCAAACAAACTATTCTGATTTTGCAATGTTAATTTATATTTTAATTGCTTTAAAATTTGATATATTAATTTTTAAAACATAGTTACTGAAATTTCAGTGTATATAATTTATTCACATGATATGTCAGAATGTTTAAACTATTTACGTGATGGAGTATCACATTTAGTAAAACAAATGTTCTTTCTTATCATTGTTTTGTTTTAGATATGAGTTGAAGCACTCAAACCCAGTCTATTTACTCACTTGAAATTAAACAACATTTAATATTATTCTCCCTCTTTCTCTCCTTCTCTCTCTCTCACCAAATAATCATAGACAGCATTACCATTAAGTTAAATATTCTTATGAGTTATAAGATTGTATTCAATTTTACACGATTTTTTTCCAGCTATATGTTTTTAGCGTTACCTTGATTTTAACCATTGAATTCTGGAAAACTGTGTAATACTTTCTATTAGTATGCCCTTATTAAGAAAATTTAAAATTTATTATACAAAAGCTATTGCATTTAGCACAATAAGCCAAATAAGAACTCTAAAATATTTTGTTTCATGAAAAGAGTTACACTGGTAAACAATGCAGTTAAGAACAGTAGGAGAGGGGCAAATAGCCACACACAATTCACAAAATTAGATGCCAGAAATACAGCATTTAGGGCCATAAAGTTAGTGATCTAATGTAATTCTTATAAAATGAACATATTTGAATATAAATTTAATTGTACCTTAGAGAATTCAGAGTATTAGCACACCAACCTGAGGGCACTGTTATTTTTTTTTTTTTACATAAATTGTTTTATACATCTAAAACACTTTCCTTTAATGTTTTTATTTTATTAAAAAAGAAAAGAGATTTGCATGTCCTGAACAAAAGTTTATGGAGGAGAATAGTAGTGTAAAACTTTGAAATACAAAGGCAGTAAGACGGAACACCAGTATATAAAGTATATAATATAAATATGCAATTATCCTAATTATTTTAAACAATTTAATTTTTCTGTGCTACAATTAAACTTAACTGAATTCTTCCAAAAGCCAAATACTCTAAATAAATATTAGATTTTTTTATTATACAATTTCTCTTCTCAATGTCAAGGAGATGTCTATTAAAATAGCAAACATGCAAGACTGTACTTTCAGGGATCATTTCTATAGTTTGTTAAAATACCAAACATGCATACCATATTATTATATTTTATTTTGGGTCATTTTTATTTTATATTGCTGATTTTTTCTTTTCTTTTAAAAAAATTTCAATTTCCCCCCCCCTCAAAATTATTAAACTAACTACCAAAGAATGTCTGCATACAGCAGCTACAAAAGTGTTTTCTTCAGTCACCCACTGAATTATACAATTAAATAGATGCCAGAAGGCCACCTTCTAGAAACTCTTTCACCTTCAGAATGAGTCTATGATTCTCTGGAAAATAAAATAAGCCCATACAATTTCACTGTAATCATCAGTCAGTAAATAGGTCGCAAAATGACTTTCAAAAAGTTAATGCCCTTTTTAGATTTTTTTATTAAAAAATAAATAGAATGGTTTCATTAAATATAAATTGTTAGCATCAAGATAGATTGAGAAATGACCAAATATTCTTCTGAATGATAATCATATTATAGAAGTATAGATATATGTATTCTTTATTTTTACTACTATGTCACTTATAATAAGTTCCAAAATTGGTATTTTTCTTTGTCATTTATACATTTTCTAAATAAATTATTAAAGACCATACAATCATAATCATAATAATCATGAAAATCTTTAATGTCTTTAAAACCCGACAATCTGATAATTAAAAAGCTAGTCAGTAAAGACAAATACCACATATTCTCACTTATACGTGGACCATATGTGGAATCTAATGGACAGAATAAACTAAGGAACAAAACAGAAACAGAAGCATAGATCCAGGGAACAGACTGACAGCTGTCAAGGGTGGGAGGAGGAGGTGACCGGATGAAAGGTGGTGAAGGGATTAGCCAAGGAGCACTCACGCCTGACCCACTGACATGGATGAGGGCACAAGGATCGGCTGAAGGAGGGGCGGGGTAGGGCCAGGTGGAGGTATTATCTCTTTTATCTTGACAAAAAGAAGCTGAATGTTTAGATTCAGAAATATCATTTATTTTGATTTTTGAATGTTGAAGGATGCTGGGGGCAGTCTTTCAAAAGACCTTAAGAAACTCATTGCTCCTTTCTAAATCATGTACCGAAGTAAAAAGCTAATGTCTTTAAAAACATTACTACTTCTACTACGCATGATTTAAGTCATAGGCATTTTTGTAAAATAAATTAGAAATATATTAAATACTAACCCTTGTCTTTCTTCTTTGCCTTAATCATATTATTCATTTTTAAAATATCAAATCCTTTAGCATAGATTATATATATATATTCACCAATTGATTTATACATACAAAAAAGTGATATAGTAATAAGAATTAAGAATGCATATATTCCATTCCTATAATATGACTATTATTCAGAAAAAATATGTGAATATATATATATATATATATATATATATATGTATGTATATATAGTGGTTGATAATTTCTAAAATTATTCTGTCAACTATGATCGTTCTTGGAAGATCTCAACCCTAATATCCAACCAAAGCATGTATTTATTTGGATGTTTACTTCAAAAAACAAATAACTTCAATGTCTGGGGGAAATGTATACCAATCAAACTAATAAATAGCATCGTTAATCAAGGAATACAAGAAAAAAAGCAAAAATCCATTTAGGGATTGAAAGGGAATTAAAAATTTTTCAATGACCTGGACTATTGCTTTATTTAAAAAGTTGGAATTAGTTAATTTAAAACTTAGAGTTCTGCCAACTTCTAGTAAAGAACCAGATAGTAAACATGTTAGGTTTTGAGATCTAGATGTTCATTTTTGGCCACTACTCAACTTTACTATTGAAGCATGAAAGCAGAAATAAACAATAACAAATTAATGGATGTGAACCACCCTCCCCCTTAATTTGTTTTTATCCAGATTTTGTCGCAAGCGTGATTTGACCAGCAGGCCCATGGTTTATCAACCCTTGAAGACAGCTAGAGCTTTATAAAGAATAAACGTGTATAGAACAGTGTTAAAATTTACATCTCCTGAATTTCATATTAACACAACTTACTGAACAGAGACATTTTACTGTACCTTCCTCTCTCTGGTCAGACAGGGTTGCACGCATAAGCTAGATGACATAAAGGGGACAGTCGTAATGGCCACGTGCTCCAGAGCCAGGCTGTTGAGAGTTGTAACCCAGTTCCAGACATTTCCTATGACTTGGAAACGTATTGTAACCAGTGTTGCTTTGTTCCAACTTCTAATAATGTCCCTGAGGTAAAATAAAAACAAAGCAAAAAAAAAAAAAAAAAAAAAAAAAAAAAAAAAAAAAAAAAAAAAAAAAAAAAAAAAAAA
>PVJI01014234.1:0-44667 GCA_004026765.1 Micronycteris hirsuta
TGCCTGCTCAGGGATTAAATCCTTTTGGCAGAGGGTGTGGCTGTCCCCTGGGGTGTCTGTGAATCTGCAGCTTCCTAACTAATCAGGCTTAATGTCTTATCCCATTTGATCCCTTCTTTGTTGATAACCATCTACACTGCCTGAAAAATCTTTTGAGCTCTACTTATTTATCTCTCCCTTCTCTCCTAACTACTGACAACCACTGAAAGCATCTCTTTACTCTTTCCATACTTTTGTTTATTCTCAAACATATATTTGGAATCATACCAGGATAGTACCTAGCCTTTTAAGATTGGCTTCTATCACACACTAATATGCATTTAAGGTTCCTTTATATCTTTTCATGACTTTATGTCTCATATCTTTTTAATGCTGAAAAATGGTCCATTGTCTGATGTACCAGAGTTTATTTATCCATTCACCTACTGAGGGGCATCTTGGTTGTTTTCAAGTTTTGACAATTTAGAATAAAGCTGCTGTAAACATCCATATGCAGAATTGTGTGTATCTTTAAAGAACAATGAGCACAGTTACTGGATCATATGGTAAGAGTATGTTTAGTTTTAAAGGAAATTGCCAAACTGTCTTGCAAGGTCGGTATATCATTTTGCATCTGCACCATTAGTGAAAGAGGAGGTGTCGGTGCTCCACACACTTTCCAGCATTGGGCACGACCACGTATTCTAGATCTGGGCAAACTCCAGAGTTTATAGAGGTGCTTTGTTATTGTTTTCATTTGTGTTTTTCCCAATGACAAAGGGGGTGGGGCATGTTTTTTATATGTGGATGTGTTTCTATTTGATGAAACGTCTGTTTGGGACTTTGGTCCATTTTTAAATCAAGTTGTTTAAATATTGTTGAGTTTTTAAGAATTTTAAAATATATTTTATATGAGTCCTTCATCAGATACATCTTTTGGAAACATTTTTTCCCAGTCTATGATTGTATAACTTTTTATTTTGGTTTCTTATATTTTCAAGATGTTATCTGATGTAGAAAATCAGTCATGAGAAGACTATCGTTTTCTTGTTCCTGATCTTAGCTGGGAAACTTCTCATTATTATGTATAGTGTTATCTGTAGTTGTTTTATAGATTTTCTTTATCAAACTGAGTAATTTCCCCTTTATTTCTGGTTTACTGAAAATTTTTATCACAAATGGCTGTTAGATTTTGTCAAATTCTTTTTATGCCACTATTGATAAGACCAATCAATATGTGATTGTGATTTTGATTGTTCCATTTTTAAGATATAGCATCTTTAGAAATAATAAACATCTGAAGAAAAACATAATACTATAAAGGAAACATGAAATACAAGTTTGAAATGTAGACTTAAATCAGAATGCTGGGATTCAAATTTGGGTATCAGTACTTATTCTCTGCATAACACTTGCCAAGTCACTTGATCTCTCTATACTTCACTTTCCTGTCTGCAAAACTGAGACAATAGAATGACAGTCTCATAGGGTTACAGCATGATTTAAATTATTTAAGATATGTGAAGTGCTTAAACAAGTGTTTGGCATTGATGCACACTATAGAAATGTGTTTTTCCCTCCGGATGATAATGTAAACACCAAAGAGGCTGGATTATTCAACCTATTTGTTCATTATTCTATCTATTATGCCTGGAACAATGTCAGTTCCTAGTTAATTTGAATATCACAGGTAACATTAACCACTAAATTGTAAAGATACATAAGGACTGTAAAACAGAGCTCTAAACTCACAGTGATATTTTTTTAAAGATTTATTTTTTATTTATTTTTAGAGAGAGGGGAAGGGAGGGAGAAAGAGAGGGAGAGAAACAGCAATGTATGGTTGCCTCTCACATGGCCCTCACGGGGACCTGGCCCGCAACCCAGGCATGTGCCCTGACTGGGAATCGAACCGGGACCGTCTGGTTCCCAGCCCGCGCTCAATCCACTGAGCTACACCAGCCAGGGCCTCACAGTGATATTTTTATTCCATAAATAAAATCCAGGTTATAAAAAATGGATTCATTAGCAAAGAAGGTGATTTATGGCACATATGGGAGGGCACCTTTGTGCAAATTAGATAAAAGAGAGCCCATTCCTTTAGACCTGCAGTTTCAACCAGTGTGCCACAAGAATTTTTAAAACATGCAATACTGACTATTTAATCAGGGGCACTGACCTCTTTTCCTTTAGATTGTCCAAAAAAAAAAAAAAAAAAAAAATTCAGCAGCCAACACAAAATTAGCAATTTGGTATGAATGAATCAAAATTATAGCTATTTTGGGGGGGGGCGAGGGGGTTAGCTTGGTGTGCCACAGAATTTTAAAAATTGCTTTTTGCATGCCATGAGATGAAAAAAAAGCTGAAAATTGCTGCTTTAAGGAAAAGTAACACTAAACTATGGAAGATGGCTTAGTGAGAAAATTATCTCTTATGTGAGAACAATCTTCATACACAGCACAGTGGTCCTGAACATTTTTGACACCAGGGACAGGTTTCATGGAAGACAATTTTTCCACAGACCAGTGTGGAGGGGATGGTTTGGGGATGATTCAAGCACATTACATTCAAGCTCACCTGCTGTGTCACCCAGTTCCTAAGAGTCTAGGACCAGTACCGGTCTGAAGCTGAAAGTTGGAGACCCCTACTATAGCAGACCCTTCTCAATAGATAAATAGAACTGAATATGGAAGGAGCTTGCCAAATCACAAAAAGATAGAGAAAATACGGTTAACAATAAAATCAGTGTCTAAGTTAGGGTAAAGCTAAGAGAGTCCCAAAGAAGTTGGACCCAAGGAAGCACACACCAATGCACATCAAAATTATATTACCCAAGATTAAAGATAAAGAGAGAATCTTAAAAGCAGCAAGAAAAAATGAGACAGTTACCTACAGAGGAGTTCCCATAAGACTATCAGCTGATTTCCCAAAAGAAACCTTGCAGGCAAGAAGGGGCTGGAAAGAAGTACTCAAAGTCATGAAAGGCAAGGACCTATATCCCAGATTACTCTATCCAGCAACGCTATTATTTAGAATGGAAGGGCAGATAAAGTGCTTCCCAGATAAGGTCATCATCACCAAGCCCTTGTTAGATGAAATGTTAAAGGGACTTATCTAAGAAAAAGAAGATGTTCAAATCTATGAACAGTGAAATGACAGCAAACTCACAACTATCAACAACTGAACCTAAAAACAAAAACAAACTAAGAATACAACTAGAACAGGAACAGAATCTCAGAAATGGAGATCCCATGGAGGGTTATCAGTGAGGAGGAGGAAGGGAGAGAATGGGGGAAAAGGTACAGGGAATAAGAAGAATAAATGGTAGACACAAAATAGACAAGGGGAGGAGAAGAATAGTGTAAGGAATGGAGAAGCCAAAGAACTTATATGTATGACCCTTGGACATGAACTGAGGGGGCGGGGAATGTAGGTGGAGAGGGGTTGAGATGGAGAGGTAATAAAGGGGGAAAAATGGTATAACTGTAATAGCACAATCAATAAAATATATTAAAAAATCTTTAAATTGGTATTTTCTACTACCATTCATTGCTTTGGTTCTTTTAATAGAGATAACTTCAGGATAGAGACAAACAGGAGAAAACTGAAAGTTTGTGCAAGTGTGTGTGTATTTGCATGTAGGCACCCTGTGAAAAATGTATAAGCCCACTCCTTTTGTTTAAATTTTATCGTTTGAAACAGTAACTTTAAATATTTACTGTGTTTTCTTTCAGTAGGCAAATATAATTTCATTTCATTATGTCTGAAAAAATACATTTTATAAATACATTTATAGAATTAAACATTTTGCTGTGTTCATTGTCTTCTGACTTGAGTCCTACCTTCATTTCCACTTTTATTTCCAACAACTCTAAAATCACGAATATTCTTTAACCTGACCTATTTTCTTTCTACTGCATGTGCTTTTAAGAATCTACCTCATTTTCTTTGACTATTGGGTCCTACTTATTATTACAGATTCAGTTATATTATAATTATCTGCTTATTATGATGACATAAACTTTTCTCTTTTGTAAACAGATATTTCCCTGCAATAAGTATCTTATTCTATTTCTTATGGTGGTTTATACAGTGATAAAGTATAAATAATTATATAGATTATATACTTGTTTGTCATTTAAAAATAAATAAATATGTGTCTCCATCAGTAATTCTATTGCCTGCCTAGAGAGTGATCTTGAATTGAAAGAGGAACTGTATATACAGATTAAACATTTATTAGAGGCAATTTCATTAAAGTTCAGAGGCAAATGCATTTTAAAAAGTTATTATGAGATGTTTGACCAGGTCACACGTGGTAAATGAGGAAATAGAAGATATAAAGCTTTACACTGGCTGAAATAATTCTGTCTATGACACCTTTTTGGCCTAAGGTCCCAGGGCATTAACAATTTAGCTGTTACATCTCTATTTTAATGCTGTGAAACATTATGCTTATAAATATTATATATTTATATGCTTAAGAAGTCATTCTAGGTCAACACTGTTTATGTCCTAATGTAGCATGAGTAGGGAATTAAAACAAACAGATCATAATTACAAAATCTGCCACATGTTATTGAATATTCATCAATCATTTATTATAACTAGAAGCACTGTGTCAGTTGTGGGGCTACAGAGATGCACAAAACAAAGTGCATTCTCCTCAGGAATTCACAGTGTTGAGGGAAGATTGATAGTAAAGTATATATTCACTCATTTATTTAATAGATTCTTTAATTTGTGGGTTTAAAACTGAATCAGAGGATTACAATAGAATGCATGTGGGTGGAGAGAGTCAAAGTTAATAAATTCTAATTCCTTGCACTATTCAGGAATAAGCTAAAGATATTCACCAACATTTTATAAAGATAAGCAAAACTCTAAGCATTTCTATAAAACACGGCAAAAATTAAAAGCAATGTTAAATCAATAATAAAATATAAACTTTCCAACATGTCAGAAAGAGAAAAATGTTTACGATCATAACAAACAACCAAAGAAAAGATAATGATCTTATCATTTGTTTTTAAAATGCAAGAAACATGAAAGAAATATACTCACACAAATACACAAAAAGGAGAGGAAAAAACAGTATGAATTAACATGATAGAACTAGAAAATAATTAAAACCGTCAGTAGCAATATTGTTACAAGTCAAATTTGTACAATACAGCTCAAAGAATTAGAGGGAAGCCTTGGCTCATGTGGATTGAGTGCAGACCTGCAAACCAAACTGTCGCTGGTTTGAGTCCCAGTCAGGATACATGCCTGGGTTGCAGGCCAGGTTCCCATTCGTGGGTGTGCAAGAGGCAACCACACATTGATGTTTCTCTCTCTCTCTTTCTCCTTTCCCTCCTCTCTGTCTACAAATGAATAATTAAAATCTTAAAAAAAAAAAAAGAATTAGAGGGAATTTTATAATCCTAAATGCTATGGAAAACTAAGGCTGAAATCAAGAAGTTACATAACTCAACTTTAGAATTTATAAAAAAATGGTCCAACTAAATTTTTAGAAAATATAAAAAAGAAATTTATGCAGGTAAGAATAGAAATTAAAGAAATAGAAAACAAGAAGTCATAAGAAGAGTAAAGAATACCAAAATGTGGTTTTTTGAAAAGCTAAAAAAATTAAACAAATATTAGCAGAACTGATGAAATAATAACTAGGAAAAAAACAAATACAATTAAGTAGACATATAGACTCCTAACCAAAGATGAAATAGAAATGACAATGATGAAAAACTTACATTTAAAACTTTACACTATTAATTTAAAAATAAATGTGAGGTGCATGAATTACTAAGAATGTAATTCTCAAGTTCTTAGATTTTTGTTTTTTTAATAATCAAGTAGCAGTTTATTATACCAACTAGACTTCCATAAGTCAAGGGAATTAAGTGGAAGAGAGAATTAAGGCCTTAAAAATCATCTAACACACTAATGTAATCTGTACTCATGATAATCTCCAAAGGAAATGTCAGTAGCTTTCCCAGAATACATCACACTCAGCTGATTTATAAATGAATCATATTCAAACATTTATGGGACAATAAACCCAATCATAAGTAATTTTTTTTAAATATGCGGAAAAAACAAACTCAATTTAATGTTGAGGATTAAGTATAGAAGAATAACACAGAAGATAAATTATACTCCAGTGCTACTGATGAATATATTGCAGTTCTAATAAAAACATTATAACAAAGAATACAGAAATATATTAAAAGTAATTATCAAAAATATCAGAAGACAGCCCTGGCTGGTGTAGCTCAGTGGATTGAGCGAGGGCTGGGAACCAGAGGGTCCCGGTTCAATTCCCAGTCAGGGCACATACCTGGGTTGCAGGCCAGGTCCCCGGTGAGGGCCATGTGAGAGGCAACCATACATTGCTGTTTCTCTCCCTCTCTTTCTCCCTCCCTTCCCCTCTCTCTAAAAATAAATAAATAAAATCTTAAAAAATATATCAGAAGACAAATCCTTGAATGAGAGAAAATATTTGCAAAATACATAACTAATAAAAGACTATTTTTTCAAAATATACAAAGAATTCTTAAAACTCAACAAGAAAAAAATAACATTTTTTTTAAATATGGGGAAAATATCTCAAAACACACATCATCAAAAATATATAAAAATGGCGAATATGTGTATGAAAAGAGATTTAAAATAATTTTAAGAAAATTGTAAATTAAAACAGAAAGATATCACTAAACACCTATTTGAATGGCCAAAATTCAAAACACTGACAATACAAGAAGCTGGAGAGAATGTGGTTCAAGAGCAATTCTTAATCATTGCTTTGGGAAA
Organism: Micronycteris hirsuta; assembly: GCA_004026765.1. NCBI lineage: Eukaryota > Metazoa > Chordata > Mammalia > Chiroptera > Phyllostomidae > Micronycteris > Micronycteris hirsuta. The sequence goes on from PVJI01014234.1 coordinate 6,790, forward strand.
TTCAAAATGATACAGCCACTGTTGAAAACAGTTTAGCAGTTCCTTACAAAACTAATATTCTCTTACTCTATGATCCAGCAATTTTGCTCTTTTGTATTTACCCAAAGTAGTTGAAAACGTATACCAATAGAAACACTTTCACAGGGATGTTTATAGCTGTTTTATTCAAAATTGTCAAATCTTGGAAACAGCCAAGATATTTTCAGTACGTGAATGGATAAATAATGTGGTACTTTCAACTGTAGAATAGTATTCAGCATTAAAAAGAAATGATCTAGCCCTGGCCAGTGTGGCTCAGTTAATTAGAGTGTCATCCCATAACCAAAAAGTTGTGGATTCTTTTCTCAGTCAGGGTATATACCTAGGTTGCAGGTTGATCCCGGGTCAGGAGGCATATGACCCCCCAATCCAGAAGCCTCCTAGGTCCCAGATTCAGGGGTGTACAGGAGCCAATCAATCGGTGCTTCTCTTTAGCTTTGATGTTTCTCTCCCATCACCCTTCTCTAAAAGCAATGGAAAATAAAAAGTCCTTGGATGAGGATTTAAAAAAGAAGAATAAAAAGAAGAAATGAGCTATCAATTCATTTAATTCACTTATATGTGGAATCTACAGAACAATGCAAATGAATAAAGAAAGCAGAAATGGACTGATAAATAACAGAAAACAGAGTGGTGGTTGTCAGAGAGGACGGTGGTTGTGGGACTCAGAGAAAAAGATGAAGAGATTGACAGGTAAAGATAGGTAGTTACAAAATACTCATGGGAATATACGGTAATACAGCATAGGAAGTAGAGTCAGTAATACTGTAATTACAGTGCTTGGTGCAGGCTGGGTACCAGAAATATCAGGGAGGGCACTTTGCAAAGTATGTGCTTGTCTAACCACTATGCTGTACACCTGAAACTAATGCACTACGATGATTGATGTATACTATGATTTTAAAAGGTTTTAAAGTAAAAAAAAAAGATGAAAAAAAGTAAGAAATGAGCTAACAAACCACAAAAAGACAAAGAGCAATCTTAAATGCATGTTACTAAGTGAAAGAAGCCAATTTGAAAAGGTCATACACTTTATGAATCCAACTACCTGACATTCTGGAGACAGTAAAAAGTCAGTGTTTTCCAGCGATTGGGAGTGGGGGCATAGAGAGGCAGTGACGAATATGTGAAGCTTAGAGGACTTTTAGGGCAGTGAAAACACCATGAACGGTAGAGTAGTGATGGATACGTGCCATTATACTTTTGTGTAAACCCCTCTAACATGCAATATCAATAATCAACCCTAATGTAAAGTATGGAATTTAGGGACTATGATGTGTCAATGCAGGTGCCTTTTTGTAACAACCGTACCACTCCAGTGAGAAATACTAATAATGGGAGGAGTGTGCTGTGTGTTTGCGGGCTCAGGAGTTACATGGGAACTCTGTACCTTCTCCCCAAATGTGTTATGAGTCTAAGGAGACATAACAGCTAAATGTACTGTATTCTAGATGGTACCTTGGATCAGAAAAATGACCTTAGGTAAACTAAAGACACCTAAATAAAATATGTATTTTAGTCATAATGTATCAATATTGATTCATTAATTGTAACAAGTGTGTCCCCATAATACCGGATGTTAATAAGAGGAGAGCTTAAGTCATTTGATCCTCACAACAATCTTAACAGGTAGATACTGTTGTTTATAATCATCAACATACACAGAGGCTGAGAAATAAAGGCTAAATTATTGGCTCAACTATACAACAGCTAATTTGACGGAACAGCCAAGATTTAAATCAAATCATCTGGGTTAAAAACATACACACACACACACACACACACACACACGTATATACATATATGGGAGACCGTTCTGCATGGGCGTGGGCCCAGCTCCCACTCGGAGGGGCCAGTGGAGAGTGACACAAGGCCCACGGCCACGGATGGGTTCTCCTGTGGGAGTCTCCTGTGCATTGTACCTAGGCTGCTATGAAACTTGCTTTTGCTAAAACTCCCTCACCCTGAATTTGAGGCACCAAGGGCTTACTGCAACTTCCTAAAATCCATACTAAACCTTCCAAGGACAGTGTAACCAGTTCAACCACTTTCCCCTTTGCATTTGCAAATATCCTTCTTTCTTGATGTAATTAACAACATCCTCCCGATTGTTATCAGTAAAGGGTGGTAACCACCTGATGTGAACCTGTGCATAGTAAATGAGGACCTAGATGTAATGTACCCAGAAAGACAATAAAAGCCTGTCCAAGCAGGGATCATGGGCCCTCTCTCTCTCATTCAGAGAGTGGCCATGCCTTCCCTTTTCCTCCACAGGACTCTCAGTAGTCCGTGCAAATTTGTCTCCTGTCTCAGCCGTGATGCCATGGACACTGCAGGCCAGTGTCAGCATCATACATACACATGTGTATATATATACACACATATATACACACACACACATACATATATACACATATATATACACACACATATACATGTATATGTGGGTGTATACTAAAATATGTTTTATTGAAAACATTAAAAATATTGTGAAAAGTAACAAAATGACAGATAGTATTTTATCGTTTAACCCCTTCTCCTCCAAAATAGTGTTCAAAATAAAGAACAAATTAGCAGGAAAAAATAAACACAGTAAAAAATTTCAAAAAATGTACAAGAATTCATATCACAGAAAATATGACTGTTTAATATACATATGAGTATACTCTAAAATCAGTATCTTCTATAAAGAAGTTTATTTTTTATAATATAAGCATTTTAATAGAATCTATGTTACTGTGAAAGATTTTTCGTTACACTGATTTTATCAATACATATTAATAAAACATTATACTTGTTCCTTAGTATTTTCTCCATGATTCCATCAATGAATTTATCAATAATAATTATCATTTAGCTGCCTCTCTTGTTTTATTATGAACATTGTGAAGTCCATAATTCTCTTTTTAACTTAAAAATCTGCATATAATAATGTATAAAATGTTTTTGCAAATAGGTAAATGTCTGTTCATGTTTTCCATGTTGTCAGAACAGTAGGCACTCGTCATAAATTATTTATCGACACAAGTTTTTTCCCTTTGGTTTCCTTTTATCATCCTAATGTCGTCCATCAGCCTATGCCTTCATTATACCAAAACTTATATGATTTCAGTAGTATACCTATTTTGAATTAGTTCAAAACATTTGAAGTGCTTTCACATAGGTTATATCATTTAATTTAGTATAAAAAAAACAATTGCCCTGGCTGGTGTAGCTCAGTGGTTTGAGTACGGGCTGAGAACCAAAGGGTCGCCAATTTGATTCTCAGTCAGGGCAAATGCCTGGGTTGCCAGCTGGGTTCCCAGTGGGGGCCACATGGGAGGCAACCATACATTGCTGTTTCTCTCCCCCTCTTTCTCCCTCTTTTCCCCTCTCTCTAAAAATAAAAAAATAAAATCTTAAAAAAAATGTACTTGTTATTGCAATTTAATGAAAGGAATGGATGAAAAGACACTAGCAGATTAAATGGTTGTCCAAGTTTACATAGATTGTAAATAGTAAAGCCAGAATCTCAATCCAGAATTTCAAATCCATTTTTTTATTACAAATAGCTGCCTATTTCTGTTGTACTCTCTAATTCTGAAGTTATAGGGTGTTGAGTAACTGAAAGTTTTTCAGTAAATAAGGCAATAGAAATATTATCTATTACAATCCTACTTTTCACCACTTACCAATGAGTACATTGGAGAAATAATTTAATTAAGAATTTTACCAATTTAATAAGAAAAAGGTACTTCAAAACATTTCTGCTGTAAAAAAAAAAAAGAGGGTTTGACTACTTTGAAGGAGTTAGGTTTGTTAGGCATCTGAAGACATTCCATATACATACGATATTCGATGTGTGACAGGGTAGAAGATGCTGCAGAGAACTGTTATTTCAGGTGTAAAAGAGGCCAACCCCAGGGAAGGCCACAAAGAAACAATTTGGGGGAGAGGCTCCATTGTAGCAGATTAGCAATGCCCCAAGTAATTACTCTCCAAATAGCCTTTGTAGTTTTTAGAATTTTTATTTGTACATATGTGAAATAGTAAATATTAAAATTAGTATTTTATTGCTTCAAATAAATATTTCAATTTTTTTTTACTTTCAATTTAAAATATTAAATTTTATTTCATGCAGTTGACTCATTCCCAGTCCGTGCACACACCGGAGGGGAAAGTGGTGCCTCCTGCTGTGATCCTACCACTTCCTTTAACACTGTCTTTCCGTAAACACGTGACACACTGCCCGCTGGCTTCCACCCATTCACATTCAGTTCAGCTGCTGGAGTCAATCTATAGTTACTTGCACAAAAGCAAAAAAAAAAACTAAAAACTGTACATAAAAGTAAGATAATGTTGTCTGAACTAACGAAATTTGCAATGTTTTCTCTCTCAATTCAAAAATCATTCTGGCTCCAGGAAATAAAACTTGGATTGACTATTGGAAAAATCTTCAAATAATTAAAAGACACATTCTCTTTTCTATATATACAAAATGCCTTTTTGTGATAAGATGATTATGGGCTATTTTAAAGGTCTTTTTCCATCTGCTGCTTCACAATTCAATTTCCTCAAAGTGCTCAATATTTACATTTAACAAATGATTTAATCTCCATGTCTTCTTTAGTGCAGAAGTTAGATAAGAAAAAATCTTTTAATATAACTTTTATTCAATTAGTCCAAGCAACAAAAACCAAAGAATTCTTTTTTGTGGCATTATCACATCTTTCTTAGCTTGGTTATATATAACACTTAAATTTATGCAATACTATGGTGGAAGTTTTATTTGATTGTTACTATTTTTGAATTCATGTTATTTTTATTCATGTATATAATTTTTCAGAGTGATAGATGAGGAGGAATCAGCTCCAAACCCATTAGCACTCTGATCTCTAGAAACACATTTCACAGTAATTTCGTACTTATTCTTTTGGGTATTTGGTGTGATATTATTGAACAGATTAGGAGGAAGGGTAACACCAAGTTCTGATGTGTGAACAGATTAGAAAGGCAAAGGGGGGGGTCATGTTTGTTTATGTAGTTAGGTGTTTCTTTTATCATATTAAAATGTATGTGAAAGATAGGAGTAGGGGGAGTGGTGGGGGGAAAATGGAGATAACTGTACTCGAAAAACAATAAAAAAGAAAGAGAAAAAATATGTGAAAGGTAAATAAAATGTTTACTTATATATCAGAATTAGAAAATACAGAGTGACTTGGGTGACAAGGCTAGTTTAGACTATAGGTCTGAGTGGAGATATTTTTATATTTATTAATATGATTTGTATGTATTTCAAATTTGACTTTCAACAGATGAAAAATATATAAGTAATCCTAAACTCTTATTTATATGGTAAAACCTATCATCATTAAAAGCAGGAGATAAATTTGAGATTGAGATATTTGAGTTATCATGGTAGTTAACATCAGCAAACCTTTGAAGACAATTGTATCAAATTTAATGAAATAAATTATAACAGAAACTCTAGCTGTCCTTTCAACTACTAATTATAAACTTATATTTATTTTTAACCAAATATATATGCACATTATAAATATGTTTATTTTATTTTTTTAAATATTTAATTTATTTATTTCTAGAGAGAGGGGAAGAGAGGGAGAAGGAGAGGGACAGAAACATCACTATGTGGTTGCCTTTTGCACGCCTCCTACTGGGGGCCTGGCCCGCAACCCAGGCATGTACTCTGACTGGGAATCGAACTGGTGACCCTTTGGTTCACAGGCAAGCACTTTAAATTTGTGTGTTTAAAGAGCTATTTTAATAGGAGTTTTTGTTCTCTGTTAGCAAAGGAATCACAAATTTATTTTCTGTGAACTACATAATTAACCCAGTATTTTCCAATATGACAACAGCATACTTGTCTAATTATTATTTTTTATAGTGGTGCGCTATGCCACCTCAAAGCAAAATATTGAAATCGGAACTGACTCTTCATAGCATATGCCCAACAAGAATGATAGCTGAAATGAGTTGAATAAAAGTACTGCCAAAAAAAATTGAACTGGAAGTTAATCGGCAAGGGAGCATTTATTCAAAACTGCTAAAACTGTCGCAATACAGGAGGGAAATGGAACTCTGCTGAAATCTAAGTTGGGATGACTTTTTTTTAGCTTTACTGAGATATAATTGACATAAATTATATATATTTGATGTTTACAAAGTAATGATTTGATGCATGTATACATTGTCAAATGATGACTTAAATCAAGCTAATTAACATATCTATCACTTCTCATAGTTACTTTTTTTCTCTTTTCTTGGCGAGGACAGTTATGATCTACTCTTAGCACATTTCGAGTGTACGATGCAGTACTGTTAGCTATAGCCACCTGCTGTGTATGAGATCTCCAGAACTTACTAATCTTAAAACTGAAAGTGTGTGCCCTACGGCAGGCAAGTCCCCTTTTCCTCAAACCCTCCGTATCTGACAACTGTTATTCTATTGTCTACTTCCATGAATTTGACATTTTTAGATACCACATATTAATAAAAGTGAAATCATGAACTACTAGTCTTTCTGTGTTTGGCTTATTTCATTTAGCATAATGTACTTCAGTTTTCTCTCTGTTGTCATAAACAAGAGGATTTCCTTTTTGTGGCTGAATAATATTCCATCATACAGGAGGAGTTTTAAGAGATATTATAAGCTAACGGAAAGTATTAAACTAGCCCTTAGTACTTAGTATTAAACACTTTCTGTGTTTGCTGTCATTGAATTTAGGCTCCTACTCCCCCAAACAGCCTGGAGATGGAGGCTTTTTACATGTCAAAGATTATACAGGGTCTGGCACAAATACTGACTCTTTTTTATTAAAAAACCTTTTATTACAAAATCATAAGCATGTAACTCTGTTACATAATAATATCACACTCAAACACACCATATGACATTTTAGGTGAAATGTTCAAATTAAAATGATCAATTATTATACCCATATTATTACCTTACTGATCACAGTCAAGTAGGCATTACTGTTACAGGATGCAGCCAGCCCCCCCCCAAAAAAAAGAGGGGTTTTTTAATGGGGCCCAGAATTCAGGATGTCCAGGAAATATAAAAATAAAGGATATCTTCACCCCCCACAAGTCTGGACTGGGGGATGGGACACATGGAGCAGGGCCATTGAGAGTTATTTTGCATATCAACAGTTGGCCAGCTTCCTACCTGATATGCAAAAATGGTTATTTTACATATCTATAACTGCTGGCTAGCTTCATGGACATATTAAGTAGCTGTGGCTATGTTTGAGCCAGGGAGATGGGAGTGACTTTGACCCATGACGTAACTGGGAGGCAGCTTCCCCTGGTTACAGCGCTTGCGTGAGAGCTTGGTGATGGTTTACTCCATGCCCTGGGGCCATGTCTGATCAGACTTACAGGAGACAGAAAGACAGGAAAAATACGGGGGTGCTGGCAGGTGTAGCCAATTGTGTGAGGAGTTGGAAATGAGGATGCAGAGGAAGATCCCCGCTGGGATTTAAAACCTGGCATGGCAGCCATTCGTGGTTGGAACCATGCAGTTTTGGGGATCCCTTTACCACTGGCTTGGAAAGCAGAAGAGACAATGCAGGACTGGGGATGGGGACAATGTGAGACCTTGAAGGGAAGGAAAATGGTGAAAGTGCTCTCACCGGTGGGGCATGAGAAGGTGCCATGTGGGTTTGAGTTAAGAACTGGAGATTCTAACAGCACAGCTGATGGTGCTGGGAACAAAGGGAGGTCTGCCAGCCTAGCACAGATTACTGGGAAGAACCAGGAGCTAGCCGAGCCACGGAATTATGTTTATTCCTGAGATACAGTACCCCTGACTGGCCTTACTGGGCGAAGGTGGAGAGGAAGGACTATTTGTGTTTGTGAGTGTTTTAAGGGACTTTGAGTATTTAAAAGGACATTCTGCCACTACTATAAACCTGTATAATTTTGGAATAACTTTTTCCTTCTCTTTTCACCGAACTCTGGCATTGAGAGATATAATTCCAATTCCCTGGAGACAGGCAAAGAATCCACAGTGACACAAGGACTTCAAACCCCGGATCCATTCTGTAACATTACTTCTGCTGGACCCTGTATTTCAAGAGTATCTCCTAGTTCGTAGGAAAGATATTCTTAAGTAATAAAACTGACAAGAGCCTGAGAGAGAATTTACAATTCAAAGGGCCAAAGAACAAATGTGTACTACAAGTTTTCAAAAGTAAATGCTCCAAATAAAGGGGAGGTCAGGGGCCTAGATTCAGGCAAAAGCTTGTGTCAAGTTCAGTCAAGCTTAGAAAACAGTAAGGCCAGTTTAGTCAGTACTAAAAGTTAAGAAGTATGCCAAAGTTATTCTTTGGTAAGGTATACTACATTAATAATCAAGAATAAAATGACAAATTCCAAATATATGAGTATAGAATAGGAATAGAAAAAAGCAAAATATGAAAGATTGTTAGAATAAATTTCAAAAATCACAATTTCTAGTGTATATTTATACAATCTGAATCAACACATAGATTTTGAAGGGATAAGCCTAATTAGAGTCTCTAATAAGGTAGAAAATATTCATATAAATTGTCTTAAATGTGAACTCTAATCTTTTATAATTAAGCCTTACAAATAGGAAAATAGTTAATAACTAAGATATATTTTGGTGTTAACATTTCCAGAATTTTGGTTTCATATCAAAATTTACAGTCCTTATTCCTTACTGAAACAAGATTTGGGGGGGAAATGTTACTCTAGAGTCAACTAATGACATAAATATACAAATTCTAATTTAGAAATTGAGAGTTTGTCATACACACACTTAAATACACAATTATCAAACCTCAAAGTATGTGTTGCACTGAATTTCAAATGGGAATTTCTGGGCCCAAAATGTATTATCTAGTTAATTGGGCAATGAACTAACAGGGTTGCCAAGTTATATTAGGCAATTTAACAGTACTCAAAGGGCAATTTAAAATTTCACTGCTTAAACTAAATTATAAATTATAACCAAAAAGTGATAGCCTATGCCTCATAAGATCTCTTTATTATCATATCAGTGACTTTCATAAATCAAAGACAATTTTGAATAAGGTTGACTTAAATTAAAGAGATTATAATTTGCAGAAGTATATGTGTCTATATAATACCATATTTTTGTCCATATATAGCTATAAAATTGATTTGGGGGGCATGATTACAAATTTTCATAAAAGAAAAAATAAACTTTAAACAAGTTTAAGGGACTGACATGTTAAGTATTCAAATATAAGAGTTGAGTTTTATTGAGGGAAAAGTTTAATGTTAAATCCTGCATTATTCAAGATTGCATTAGATTGCCCTTGCTGCAAAAGAAAGATGAGCAAGCCCGGCTGGTGTAGCTCAGTGGATTGAGTGCGGGCTGGGAACCAGAGTGTCCCGGTTCGATTCCCAGTCGGGGCACATGCCTGGGTTGCCAGCCAGGTCCCCAGTGAGGGCCATGTGAGAGGCAACCATACATTGCTCTTTCTCCCTCCCTTCTCCTCTCTCTGAAAATAAATAAAATCTTAAAAAAAAAATCATCTTTAAAAAAAAAAAAAGAAAGATGAGCAAACACCTGCTAACGCTCAGTGTGTATGTTTGCCAGGGCATTGGGGAGGGCGTGTCAGGAAAACAAAAATTAGGAGAGGGAAGAAGGACAGTAAAAAAGAAACAAATGTCCATCCAGCATTGCAACAACATAGGTGATTCTTACTCATGAAAACTTTCACTAGGGAAGATCTCTGAAATCAGATGAGCTCAAGCAGTCTATTGCGGGTAAACGAGAACGACCAATTTGTTTCCTCCTTTCCGCAAACTATCTTTCAGCTTTGTGACAATGAAAATGTTCCTTCAAAGACTCAAATCTTGCTTTCTGGAGATGGCAAGCTGCTTTACCTATCGTTCTCATTTCCAACCTGTTTTATGATGCTTGGAGTTGTTCAAAATATATTCAAGTGAAGAAAAAAATAAGGACTCTAAGGAGCAGTAGGAATCTCTGCCAATTCATTTCTGCTTCCACTTTTGCCCCTCTCAAGTCTCTTCCCTATGGGAGCCACTATAATCTTTTTAATCTGTATGATATTCTGCCATTTTTCTAAATAAATCGAGCTATTTCAATAGTTTCCCATTGCCCACTGAGTAAAATTCTTCCTTCTCTCTCTCTCTCTCTCCCCTCACCACCTCCCTCTGTGCTCTCTTTCTCTCCCATGTAAATAGTGAACATGATAATAGATTAGTTGTTGTGGGATAGTGAAAAACTGGAGATCATACTAAACAATCATACTAAAGATATTCAAAATGAAATGATTGGAAACAGTGAACACCTCAAACAAGGCACACCTTTCATTTAATTTTGGTTTCCGGGCTGCCATTCTGTGTTATTTACCACCCCCTCACTGCTTACCTTCCTTTAATACGTCTCACCCTAGGTGCTATTTTTTGTCTGGGGAAGAGGGGGCACCGCTTTTGTTCTCTACCTGCTATTCCTGCTTGCTGATTGTTTCTCCCTTTGAGGACTCAGCTGGAATTTTATTTCCACAAAGGCATTTCTCCCCGAGCAGTTTAGGTAATATGAAGCCTTGTCATAATTCTCAATCACTGAATTGTGTTACCTGACTCCAGAGCACTTACTATGATTCTAAACATTTTAAAAGTCTTTTCTGAGCTCCTTCTATTTAATTTATTTTTTACTTTCATCACATTCCAGTCAGATTTAATTTTAAACACACATGTAATATATACATATATGAAATACTAAACAATAAATTCTCTTATTTATTTATTTATTTATTTATTTTTTTAGAGAGAGGAGAAGGGAGAAAGAAAGAGCAATGTATGGTTGCCTCTCACATGGCCCTCACTGGGGACCTGGCCTGCAACCCAGGCATGTGCCCCGACTGGGAATCAAACCGGGACCCTCTGGTTCCCAGCCCGCGCTCCATCCACTGAGCTACACCAGCCGGGCGACGATAAATTCTCTTTTTGATGAGATTTGATTCATGGAGTTTATATCTATATATCTACAATAAAATGTACTAATATTAGGAACTGTAGAAGAAAATTTTAAGCACAAATCAGCTGGAGACAAAAAATTTTGTTTGTTTTTCATGTTCTCACCTCTCATAGCACCAAGAGATCTTTGATTATTCTAATTTTAAATGAAAAGCTATAATACATCACATATATAACAGGGTAACAGTGTGGTGATTGTAGGGGGGGCGGGGGTGGGAGGAGGGAAAAGAGGGTATGTGAGGATAAATGGTGATGAGTAAAATAAAAAATAAAAAAATAAGTTTATATTAAAATAATACATAAAATCATGTAAAATATTTTAAGGTTTTTAAATAATGTTATCTGAGTTTTATAAGTTTTTTTAAACTTAAATTACAAGATGATGTCAGGGGGTATATGAAATACATTTTTTCTCACAGCTTTTATAGTTCAAAACATAAGTTTTCTTGGAAATCTAATTGAAACACTAATGGCTCTTTTTGGTCATGAAATTAAAATAAAGCATGAGAAATTTACTTATGTAAGAGCATATAATGTGATTTGGTAAAAAAACCTGCTTTTGGAAAATACAGATAAACTCAATATTTTAAAAAAACAAAGTAATTTTAAGTGGCAGTTTGTTCATTTAAATGTCAATATCATTTTATAGTCATGAATGATTATTCCAAGAATTGCCATATAAATTTTTAAATTACTTTGTTTAATCTCAAAAGTTTTCTTTAATCAACTTTCCCTTTTCTCACTGAGCTTCTGGACACTAGAGTCTCTGGCTTTCTCTTCCATGGTTTGGATGTGGACATATTTTGACAGAGCCCTAATAGAGTTAGTCTGCCATTTGTGCATGAAGTTCAAAACCATTTTCTTCTTACTGAGTGTTTTGGAATGTAAATCCCTGTACTCCTGCCTGTTTTATAATACAAAGTCCTGAACATCTTTTCCTCTAATACGAACATCCATAGTTGACGATTCACCCTTGATATCTCCATACTCTACTCCAATGTATGTATAGAGGATTCTCCCTGACAATTTGCTAAGGGTCGAGTGTGACTTTGAATTAAATATACTACTCATTTTTACATTATGGTGGCATTTACATCATGGAGATGAACTTTTAAGTGTGAATTGTATTCCACCCACAGATTCAGGCTCAGAATTATTATCCACATCTGTGTCGATGTGTTTCTGTGCATAGAGATGTTAGTAAGTGCTATCTAATCTGTCTTTGGTATTAACTATATGAAAAACACTTTAAAAACTTGGTTCTCTGAGATTGTTTTATGGCTCAAGATAGGTTTTTGAGGACTTGTATAATTTAGTTTGTCCTACAATTATGAAACTTACAAAAGATTTGCAACTGTGAAAGTTTTAAAATAGCTCTAATGCTTTCAAACTATTATATTTTTACAATTTTTTAAAATGTGACTTTAAGGGTCGTTGGTTTGATTCCAGTCAGGGCACATGCCTGGGTTGCTGACCAGGTCCCCAGTAGGGGATACATGAGAGGCAACCACACATTGGTGTTTCTCTCCCTGTCTTTCTCTTTCCCTTCCCCTCTCTCTAAAAATAAACAAATAAAATCTTTAGAAAAAATATGACTTTATTTTGGCTAGAAATATCCCCTTTATTTTTTTAAAATTTGAAAATTGTTGCAAATAGACAATTTATATATTTATTATATATTTATGGTTGTATGTATGTATTTACTCTTAATGATTACACAATTATATGCTAAATATTTATATGCATAAGTTATACAAACATCACAGAATTTGAAGGAATATTAAATACAGACAACTTACAGAGTATCTATAATCAGTAAAATCATCACTTTGTCTTATAAAATTTATTTTGTTAAATTACTTAGTTTAAGAAGATTTCTATGTTTTAAAAACTATAGAAATGGTATTTTAAACATGAAGCTCATTGTATAATTAGTAAAATTATATTGACATGGCCATATGTAAATGAGTAAATTAATGTTATTCTTCTCACCTATCTACCTTTTCAAAAAGTAAATAGATTACTTTGCGAGAAACATGTTGATCTAGACTGCCTTGAATTTGTCATCTCTGCAATTCCAAACTCATATCCAGATTCAATTAGAAAAGAACATCTGTGAAATCTTCCCTAATCTTTCCAACTCCTCTGTGATATACTATGATAAAGCTCTTAAATGATCACATTATTAATTTATTTGGTATTGAGGTAATTTTCATTGTTGTAGGGTTTTTTTCTGTTAGAACATTTATTTGTGTGTATACTAATAAATTCGGTACTTAAAGCACATACCGGGCAATATGTGATAAATGAACTATACTTTCTGTAAGATACCTGTGTCAAACCATTCTTGATCCCTTAAAACGAATGAAGAAACAATCATTTCTTCTGTATAATGTCTATTTCTGTTAATGTTTATATTAATAAAATTCAATTTGGAATAATCAACATATTTCAAGTATGTGAGGTTTATAGTAGAAATCATAATTTATCATTGGATTATGGTTATTATCATAGTAGTTATCATTGTAATTATATGTCTAGCCCTTCAGTTACCCTCCTTGAATAAAAATGAGAGATAAAATAATTTATCCTAAAAATTTTCATGAGCACTAACAGATTCCCATTTGGAATATGATTAAGATATTTCCCAAGAGTTCTTAGAAATAAAAATCTTAATATTGCCATTAAGACATTAAACTATGTTTCTCTCACTTCCATATCTTCAAAATGTTATTATCAGTTGGAAATAAATTCCAGGCAGACACCTATTTTTCTTCAGGACAGTGAAGATATTAAACCCCTGTCTTCTGCATGTGTTATAATGATGACCGACACTGCCTTGGTCTTCTTATTTCAGTTCTGTAGACTGTAAATTGCCTCTGGTTCAGGCTCTCAATTACTTCCTTCTACACTTTCTTTTAGATTTATGAGGAGCTTCAGAATCTATCCTACATGTCTCATACCAAATTTCTGTATTTATTATAAATTCTTCTTCTGTCTTATGGTTTTTGTAAATACCTGGGTGTCATCGTCCAACTCACAATTCTCTTTTCAATTGTATGTAGGTAGGGAGGAGTTTATCTTATCACGGTGTTTTATTTTCCAGGGTTCTATTTTCATTCCAAGTTTCCTCATTTTTTATTTGAAAATCTACCTCTATTTTTTCATGTCTATTTACCTTTGTTTTATAGTGTCTTGCAAATTGTGGACGAAGACATTCTATTACAAACAACTGATATAAGTGTTTGATTATCAACTGATATAAGTGTTTGATTATCAAACAACATGAACAGGAATCATAGAAATCTTAAACAGTATCCAACTTTATTTACAATTTAAAAGATACAGGAAATTATGGGACAGCATTTTAGGTCCTTCCTGTTATATTAACATGCATCTAGTCAAGATTTATGATACATGTATTATACATTTTAAACAAAAGAAGATATTCTAGTTATGAATATCTCCAATTTATAATCTGATAATTTCATAGGTGGTACTGATATTTTAAGCTGCTTCATCAAGCTATGAATTCCAGATTTGTAGACTATTAACAACCTAGAGAGAAGTGTATCCAGTTAAAGCAGTTGGTAAAATCTTACCCTTCATTTGGTAATGAGATTTGAGCAGATCTTTATTTTCTTCTTTCCTCAGGGCAGACAGGAGGAGGAGAAGAAAGGGAATCACCCTTTCCTTTCAAATTACATGCAACTTCTTAAACATATTCTTATAAAGTTTCATCAGACTTTTGATGAAATTAATTTCTCTAGATATCTCATTAGTGTTTACCTTGATAAAGAACATTTCTAGGTACCTTTACCTAAGCAGGAATCAAAATCTCTATTTTTATTCCTAGATCACCTACATTTAATATTTTATGTTAGCTTTATTTCCAATGTGCCAACTATTCTTCAGTGAAGCTCTGCATTTATTTTTTTCTATTTGTAAATATTACCTATAACAAATATATATTTTAAGTAGAGCAATACATCAACACAAAAATATATGAGCCTAACAATTTATTAATCACTTGTCTTTATTTTGATTTGTACAATTAAACAAAATCACTTAGAATTTAGATAGTGGAAATTGCTAAAAATGCCAATACTTGGAAAATATAATTGAGTTATTTACCCAAATATATGAACCATTTTAAATATATTTATTTACATAAAATGAAGGAAATCTAGAAAATAATTTGAAAAATTTTTAAAAATGTGATTCTTTGATTTTCCAATGCATTTTCTAATTTTAGTATTTAGCATTTAGTGTTACATATTAGTTAAATCCTAGATCAACAAAAACAATTCATTTCATCCTATGTGAAATGAAGACAGCTTGAATTTATCATGGGTGAGTATTCATTCACAGGGAACAATATATTTGGCTAAATATGATGTGTTAGAGATTATGGCAAGAACATACAAATTGAGGCTCTTGGATAATGACCTTTGTTTTTTCAAAAAAAAAAAGTAACTTTTAATCAATTCTATTCAACTTATTTTGAATTATTTTGAATAGGCATCCTTATGAACATATAATCATCATCACTTAAAATTATTGTTTGGTGCCCTGGCTGGTGTAGCTCAGTGGATTGAGCGTGGGCTGGGCACCAGGGGATCCAAGTTTGATTCCCAGTCAGGGCACATGCCTGGGTTGAAAGCCAGGTCCCCAGTGAAGGCCATGTGAGAGGCAACCATACATTGCTGTTTCTCTCCCTCTCTTTCTCCTTCCCTTCCCCTCTATTTAAAAATAAATAAATAAATATTTTTTTAATTATTGTTTGGTATTAATTCTTATTAATTGAAGCTTACTATATTTCAGATGCTAAGTTAATAGCTTTATAACATTGCCTGCATTTATTTTCATAACACTCAAGCAAATTCGGTTTACTTGTAACCCATCTTCCAAATTGGAAAATTAAAGATTTGGGTAAGTCGTAAAGCAGCATGGGATTTCAAAACGAAACCCGTAACCATTGATTATATTATCTTTTTAAACCATCTTTAATGATCCTGTTCTATGTCTTTTGAAACCTTTAAGCAGCTCTAGAATGATTCCAAAATGTAAGAGATTCCATCTAATAATTCTTGGTATATAAGTATATCTATAAATTATTTAGGTGCTTAATTTATCATAGAGAACAATGTTAAAGCAGGTCAAACAGAGAAAAGACTGTGTTAAAATTTGTGCTTATGAGAGAAAGACATCAAAAATACATTAGTGCATATTATTTTAATTGTTTTTCAATATAGAAATAGAAGATAATATAGGTAGTAATCTCAAGATTAGCTATGATATTTCTCAAGGCTAAAGAACAATAACTGGTAATAATACATGTGTTCTTGAAATTTCAAGTAGTATTGAATTAAATTTCAGATATGCTGTTGATAACATAGTAAAATGTAACTCTTAAAATATATTTACAGTTCTGAGTTGAATTATATCAACTAAAAATGGCTTAAAAACCTAGAAAGATATTAAAAGCATCATTAGTTAGCATGCTTACTTGACATGTAAAAGACAAAGGTATCCGTTACTTGTCTGAACCTTATTTTTATCTTCTCACCTTATTTATAACCTTAGTAAAATGATAAATAAATACATCACATTTTAGTTAATTTATAAGAATTAACCTTTACTATATAATCTATATTCTGTTAGGTAATTAATACCACAATCTGTTCAGATAGTGGATAGTAAATCATTTATCATATAAAAATCTATAACTTATAGTGCACTATTGAACACTTAGAAATTTTCATTGAATATATACAATGTTATCATCAAAGCCTAAACCTCATCTGCCTTATTATGGAAAACCATTCCACTCATCATGGGAAATGTAGCTCAGCGCTCCCTAAAAATCTCTGGAGTGCAAGTCGGCAAGCAGGCCTCACATGTGTGGACGGGACTTCCTGGGTAAATTAGGCCTGCAATTTTTTCCTAGAGATAAAATTTGCTATGCTGAGACTCCCTCACCCTGCATTAAAAGAACAAACACTGACGCATTCAAGTTCAGCCCAATACCTGTTGTCTTTGCATTTGCAAATAACCCTTTGGAAGTGCCTTCCTTGTTGTCTATCACATAATGCGAACCTATGCATAGTAAATGAAGACCACTGTGATGTAATGTATCCAGGAAAAATAATAAAAGCCTGTTTCGGCAGGGCTCGTGGCCTCTCTCTGTGACCAGAGGGGGATCGCGTAGCCCCAGCATTTCTACTCGCCCAGACCTCGTGTGAAATTATTTACATGCCAGCCACAGCATACGGATTCTGTGGGACAGGATCCACGACACCTTATTCTCACTACGTGCACAAAGTCCAGTCAGAAAACTGTTTTCTAAATGTGCATAATGAATAGGCGTTGTATTAATAAATCTTGCATTCAGAAGCAATTTTAAACAACATACTTTATCAATGTATGCTACCTTTAAAAATAAATATGAAAAAGAGGAGAAATTTTTTGAAAAACAGAATCATATATCAGCAAAGAGATTTTCATAATCATTGAATAATGACGATATTGAATTAAAAGAAAAGTATAACTATTCTTTAATTAAATTTCCTCAATTAACTCAGATCTTTCTGGTGATGGTATTGTGTGGATGATTCTTCATAAAAGCTAACTCTATTTAGGTGCATTACGTGCTGTTGAGTCAGCTCCGACTCATATAATCCTGTGAATGAGAGATGTCCACAGTGTCCTGTCCTCAACAACTCTGCTCAGCTACTGTAGACTCATGCCTGTGCTTTCCTCTGTGGAGTCAATCCATCTCACTTTTGTTCTTCTTTCCTGCTGCATTCTATATTTCCCAGAATTACTGTCTTTTCCAAAGAGCCCTGCTTTCTCATGATGTGCTCCAAAGAGGAAACCTTCAGTTTTGTCATTTTTCCTTCAGTGAGGATTCATGCTTGATTTGCTCTAGTACCTACTTACTCTATCTTTTTGGCAGTCCAGGGTCTCTTCCCAGTTCTCCCCCAATGCTGAAATGAACAGTGTTTCTTTTTTTCTATCGGCCTTCTTCACTGTCCAACTTTTCATCCATACATAGTAATTGGGAACACAGGGGGTGAGGATAATCTTAGCCTTGGTCTCTAATAATACATCTTTGTTCTTGGTGATCTTTCCTAATTCTTCCATTGAAGTCCTTCTGAATCTCAGCCTTCTCTTAATTTCTTGGCTGCAGTCTCCATTTGAATTGATGACTGAACCAAACCTGCTTGGTCGGCACTTTCTTCTTTCACTTCATCAAAAGTTGTTTCAAATCATCCCTCCTTTTTGCCAGTGAAGTGGTGTCATCTGTAAGTTTTTAACGTTTCCCCACCAATTTCTATTCCTACTTCCTCTGAGTATAGCCCAGTTTTTTTGAATAATGTGTTCTGCTTACAGATTAAACAAATAGAGAGATAAAACACACCCTTTGTCTTACGCTCTCCCTGCAGGAAATCATTGTCTACGTTCATCCTGACTGCAACATCCTGTCCACAGTGCAGGCTGCACACCAGGACAATCAAGTGCTGAGGCACAGTTGTTTCTTTTTTTTTTTCTTTTATCTTTTTTTTTTTAATTACTTTATTGTTGTTCAATTACAGTTATTTGCATCCTCTCCCTCCCCTCCACCCTCCCCCACCTCCCCCCAGCCTCCCACCTCCCCCTTAGCTCCCTCCATGTGTCCTCTACAGTGATTCCTGAAAACGCCTCTCCCCATTGTCCCCTCCCCACTCCCTCACGGCGAGGTACAGTTGTTTCTTAGCAAACACAGCTTTTCAGGATCCACAGAGACAAAGGCTTTACTATGTTCTATAAAACATAGACTAACCTTTTTCTGAAATTCTTTGGAATTCTCCTTATACAATTAATATTCACAATTATATCTCAACTGCCTCTTCCTTTTCTGAATCCAGCTTGAATGTCTGGCATTTACTGTTCCATAAAATGTAGAAACCTTTGTTGCATCACTTTGAACATCACTGTACTTGTGTGGGAAATTGGAGAAACGGGTCCGTGGTTACTATGGCTCCTATGGAAGGAACACTCCTGGTGGCTCCCTCCTTGAACGTTTGGGTGTGTATTGAACGTTGCCAGTCTGTAGACCATTGTTTTGTTTTCATATGTGTTGACATATTGTAATGAGAAATGAATGCACTATAATTATATAAAGCTACCCACATTAATCTTAGTAAATATTAAATCCAGCTTGTTACTCTAACCTGATACATGTTAAATGTTTCTTGTCTAAGTATATTTTAGTAGAATCAACAGGTTCATTTACTGTGTAAACCTAAGAAACAGCCAGACCTTGGAGTCCTTCTTCCAGCTCGAGGATGCTAACCATAAAGATTCATATTGGGACCAGCGAGGACAATGCCTGCATGTCCACAGCCCCTCCCCTGGGTCTCTTTGTTCTGTTTCTGTCTGCTCCCTCCTCATAAAATCCTCTGCCTGCTGTAAAATGTTAAGTTGTAACCATAATTTAATATCTCCTAGCTAGTAATCAAAGTTATGTATTCTGTAGCAAATCAAATTATATAATCCACCCTGTGCTTTTACCTCTGGCCAAGTTCTCATTGCAGTTGTGAGAAATGTTGACCCTGGCAATAAACCACAGGTGTCTGGGGAAGGGAGGAATACTACACCAGAAGTAAAGCCACAGAGGCCTAAATGAAGCAAACTTGACATATAACATCAGAACGAAGGGAGTAAGCCTGAGCAGGAGCTACGAGACTCTCCTTCAGCCCCTTTCCCTTACTCCCGAGTCCCTCTCTCAAGAGAAACCGCACATCTGTACTCCCTCTGGGATGTTTCCTCCTTCTGAATTCCCACCAATTTCCTTTAGGAACTACAGGTTCAAACAGAGGTGGGAAGATGGGTTTGTGAGGACAGGAGTCCCCACCGTCTTCTCAAGATGCCACTTGAATAAATCATTTTCCTTCTCACCAGCACCTGTCTCACAAATTTGGCTTTCGCTGTGGCAGGGAGTTGAACCTGTTTTGGCTTCAGTTTGGTTTCAATATTCTTGTTAGGATTTTCACAGGTTCAGTCTCTGTGACTTGGAATAATTGTATCAGTATCTTATCTATACCTGGTGATTTATTTCTTCCCAATAATTTCAGGGCAGCTTTTACTTTACTTTCTAGAATTACAGGTTCTTCCTCATAGGAATCTTTCTCTGATGTATCTGTCATCCTTTTGTCTACTCTGTAGAGATTTTCAGTATACACTTTCTACCTTCCCTTTGTTTTCTCCTGTTTAGATATCGTGCTTCCTTGTTGGTCATTCGGCATTTCTAATCTAGGTTAGAGTTCTCTTTTTATTTCTTGGATCTGCTGGTAGAGAACTCTTCTTTTTCCTCTTAAAGGTTCTTTTATATCTCCTTACATTGACTATTTTATAGTACTCTAGTTCTATACAATAGTCATTGGAAAACTGCGTTCTGCTTTTTAACCCTGACTTGTCATCTTTATCTGTAGTCTCTTGCTTATGAACTCTATAATGCACTATTTTTTTTAAATTTCTATTTGCAGATGTAGAAACTAATTTCAGATTTGAGATAAGTAACAAATTAGCTCACATCACTGCTACGCAGTAAAATATCACTTTTGGAAATTTCTATTTACAGATGCAGAAACTAATTTCAGATTTGCAATAAGTAACTCATTAGCTCACATCACTGCTATGTGGTAAAACATCACTTTACTATGCGTCATCTGTTTCCAAATCCCAAAATGTAAAAACTCTAATATTTATTACCTGCCATTTTATTTGGGATACTCCCTGAAAAACACTAACTGATTGACACAGGTTTTGTGAAATAAATGTGCTTCTCAGAGATTCAAAGCTACTAAACTTCTTAGTAACTTTGTTGGGGAAAAAAAAAAAAAAAGACACCTCTAAACATCAGTCAGTGCACTCATACAGACAAAAATTTTAAAAATGATGTACCAGTCATACATTGCAGCTGGTTTCATTCCAATTATAGTGGATAATATTTAGTAGGGTTGAGAATTTTGTCTAACTAATACTATTCAGAATCTTCCAAATTATGAAGATAACAGTTGGCATATTTGATAAACATAATTTCAGAAGGCATGCTAGTCCATGTTTACTGGTTAGAGTGTGTGCATGTTCGTATAATTGAAGAACATTTACCCTGAAGGCAAAAAAAATATTCCTTTGTGCAGTGTACATTTTTCAGATTCTTGTAAAGTGGACAATACAAGTTATTCTAATGTGTTACATGACAGTTAAAAGGAGATTAAGAACCTCTTTACCCTCTCTCTTGACATTGACTTTAGTAAATTAAGCAACAAAGGTTTTATATAAGAATAATTAGTAACTGCTGCAGACAGACTCCCCCATGAGATGCCTGTCATCTTGATTCATTATTTATATACTTAAAAAGTAGGACAATGGGGTCTGATTCTCGTCCCCAGGTGCTCCTTTCTACTGAACAAATAACATACTCAGAGCAACTGATATATAACAAAATCCAGGCATAGATTTAGTAATCCCTTATTATATTCTAAGAGCTTTTAGAGGTCAAAATTATTCATTTTTAAGGTAAAATTATGATATTCCTTTATCTATATCCAAGTTTTGACATATTATTAGAGAAACAATGTAAGAATGTAAAGGTTGAATAATGTTCTTTTGGAATTAAAAATTAAACAACTAGAGAGTGAAGAAACATTGGAATTAATAATTATCCACTTTTGCAAGAGCAAATATCTTATTTGGAACAATCGTACTTTTCATTGTTAGCATACATAATATTATGTCTTCTGTAAATGAAGAAAAAAAGGTTATTGAAATAATGAGATTCTGGAGTGTTCATATAAGTATAGACTTTCCCTGGAGCTTTCACCAGAAATAACATGAGTGTGCGGACTCTGGATAAGGTGTATTTAGAATGAGTGTTTGTAAGAGGTATAATGGATGGATCCTAACAGCTAAATGAGGTGACATGAAATTCAATTGATGCTCTAATCAAATTATATTCTGTGTTTATATTTTGTCTTTAAAGTATGATTGAAATTTATAATTTTATATGTCTACTTATTTGCTATGTTTCTCTGGATATATAATCCTATATTTACTAGGGATAAAAAGTTCAAAAAAATTTCAAAACATCGGTATAAATGAATCTAAAGTAGGACAGAAAAGGAGACTGTGGAAGTGTAAAGTATATACAAGGCGAGAAAAGCCCCTATGAGAAAATCAATGTTAAAATGAATGATGGGGCTTTCAGTACCTTACATTTAGAGAAGAATTCAAGGTAATATACACTCTCTCTCAGGCCCTGGATCTACTCCTACACAAAGTGGGCTCCAGGGAAGCTTCTGATTGACCTCTTTTCATTTCTGTATCCACTAAAGGCACAAAAGGAGTAGGCCTTAAGCTAAAGTATGTAATGTTTGGATAAATCTATAAAAGAGATCTGGAAATATTACATCATTTATTGAAGAATGAAATATAGTTCTGTCCTGTTCAACTTTGAATTTCTGAATACCATATTATGAATTTAAAAAAATGAGGAAAACAGGAAATTAGAAAATAACTATTTAATTTATTATAATTTATAAAATATTTTTTTTAAATATGAGTTCTCCCATTTTTTGTTTTTTCTCTAATAGGTGTCAAAGTTTGAAATTATCACATGGTTTCTCCCTTCAGCTTTCCTATATTTTTATTCCAATTAAATATTTTTAAAATAATATCTAGATTAGATTCAAGAAAAAAACAATGGGAGTTAGCATGAGACATATGAGGTTTTGCAATGTGTTACTACTGGTATTGCTTGGACAATGGTAAGATATACGATGTGGATGCAAATTAAATACCAATATATCAAAACATTTTTATTTCTATTATTCTTGCTATTCCAATTCCCTTATCTTTGACATTCTTTTCAATGAGTAGTCAGAAAAGAATTGATTCTGATGCCTAACAAGTAAAATATTGATTCACATTGTTTATTTATTAAAATTTAAATGCAATTTTTCAGAAGCATGTTTGTTGATCAGTATGAGCCTCCAAAGAATCTGCAAGAAAAAAAATCATTAAAGAAGTATTTACCTATCATTTACTTTGTGGCCGACATTATGTTATACGATATGGTTTAGAACTTAAAAACACAAATTCTAGATGAAGGTCAGAAAACCAAAAACTACATCATACTGTATTAATATTGTGTTATATCTTTGCAAAGTAATAAGTATAAGTGTTATTATTCTGAAACATCCCGTACTTCACAGAAACTCTACAATGCAAACATGAGTTTAGACTTTATTATTTTAATTTCATTTTGGTTCACAATTTACTTGCTTATAATTTACTTACTAGCATATATATATGTTTTGCTGATATAAAAAAAATTACAATGAGAAGAAACTCCTCATCTTAAATATATTGTCATCATTACTGCAAACTCTGCTGAACAATTGTTCCAAGACTTCACCTTCCACACACGTGTGGCTCATGAGGAAAATTATATAATGGAATTGCCATATGTTTGTGATATCACAAAGTAATTAACACTAAATCTGCTGCTTCTGTCCCTCAGGATTTTCCCAAAGATAACACCGAAACAAGGCAGACTCATGTCACACAAGGATGAAGAGTTTTGCACTTTTTACAGAAAACTTTAATGAAAATATATGTATTTTTATGTAGGAACCTGACACAATCTATGCATAAAGTATTATCATTAATATAAAATAATAAAATTCCAAAATGCCATTATAACATCTCTTCTTTTTATTTCATCTTTATATTGTTTTCCATTACCATTTAGTCCCCTTATGGCCCTCTCTCCCCAGCAATCACCACACTGTCGTCCCTGTCCTTGAGTCTTTTTTCCTTCTTGTTTAATCCATTCATCTCCTCAAACCCCCACCCCCAGCGATCATCCTGCTCTCCATCTCTGAGTCTGTTCTCCTTACATCTGTTTTTTAAAATAAGGTTTCAAAATAGAAATCTGATGTCACTGTTTCTATAAAATATGACTAGCTATGGTATCAGTGCACAAAAATAAGTGTAACTCAGCTCAAAAAGCCATTTAAAGTCATTTTAAAATTCAGTGAGATGTTTAAAAAAAATTCTTATTCAAATCACAAAAATTATTTGAACATTTGGCCTACACTATTGTCAAGTAATTTTTTTGGCCAAATGAACACATTTTTAGTTCAGAATGTGTGCTAAAAAGCAGTTTATGTATTCATATATATTATTTGTGGCTTAGCTTAAGAGTCATTTTTTTCAACCCATCAACCTGTATTAACATTTCCTGTAATATGTCCTCTTACCACTTCATTTTTTGTCAGTAGTCATCATAACTTTTAATTATAGCATCATTAGCTTAATATCCATCTCCCATTAGAGTGTCTGCTTCAAGTACAGGACCCATGTCTGCCTAAGGTCATAAAAATATTTTCTGAATATGAAAATGAAAGAAAGAATCAATAGAAGTGTTTTAATTCTAATGCATCCAAAAGGTTTCTAAACATTAAAAGGACTTAAAAGATTGCACGTTTTTGGAGCTAATGATTAATATACGACATATGAAAATGCTCCCTCTGTCAGTATGTTTTGACAACACTTATAATCCTATAATGCAAATCACTTTAAAATAATCAAAAGTCGGCCTAGAAAAAATGGTATCAATTTTTCTTGTTCCTGATGTTTAATACTAGGTTTCAGAGTGAAAGATTCTAAAGGTCAAGAGCATCATCTTGGGGAAAATGTAGCTTAAACCAGAATATGCTTTCCTCAGGACTCACAGTTTCTGTATTTCATTGATCATAGGAAAAAGTGGAAGTATGTTTCAGTTGACTTTCAAAATATCATTTTATAAAATAAAGTTTATTGATACATAATTTATACACACTAAAATCTACTATTTAAGTGTTAACTGTATTGATTTTGACAAGTTAAAGATATATTACTTGGATATAATAATGTATTCTAAACCACAATCAAGACACAGAGATCACCATGCCAATACCTTCCCTTTATGCCCTTTTTCAGCCAATTACTCACATTGCAGACCCGAGCACCAGCTGCTGAGCTGTGCGGTGAGAGTATGTTTAACTGCATGAGAACCTGCCAAACTAAGAAAAATAGGTAACTAGAAATAAAAAGGACATATTTTTATAAGTAGGGTTAATCTAAAATCACACATAAAATCAGTTAAAGGCTGGCCTTATCATCTATAATCTTTTGGGAAATTTAAATATATAAAAATAACACTAAAATTAAGTGTCGTTAAACTAACAGACTTCCTTCAACTCTCATTGGGGACACTTCTATCTGTATCTTTAATGGACCTGTTCTTTCCATCCTTAGGAAGTCATAGATTGTGTCCCTGGGAAGTGATTGGCAAAAGGCCATGGTAAAATCTCCACCTGTACAACTTGCTTGTGGTTATTTAGCTGAACATTATAAGAATACTCAGAAACTACAGATTGCCTGTCCTCACCAACCAACAAATAAACCTCTGTATAAACTAAAACTGGGCACTCTTCTGTTCTAGAAAACATAACAGGAAAAGTTTGAGGCTTTTAGTATCATCTAAAGAGAACTTATGAGGTACGCTTGATGCTCCTGTACACAAGCGAAAAGGAATTGATCTTTACATCTTTTCCAACAAAAGTATCACCCATTTCAAATAACAAGAATTTCATAATTATAACTATTAAAGATATTAAGTAAAAGTTCTTTAGAAAATCTTCATGAGTAGACAATCCTCAGATATTTGCTGACCTAAGATTGGAAAAGGCAGCAAGATCCTCCTAGATACCTAAAAACATTAATTGTCATATTTTCAGTTGATTGTTTTATTTTTCATCTTATTTTTTAATATTTTACACTTTGACATTACCTGTTATGTACCACTTACTGATAATGATAATATCCTTGGGTCTGAGCTTTACTAAGAACTTTCTTTATTCTAAGTCTACAATTTACCCCTTCTAAGTTATTGTTAGTCTACCTAATTTAAGGAATTATGGGATATATCATTACATTCAAACTCTTGGAAAAATTCAAATAATGTAATTATTTTCTATGAAAATGAATTTTACTAAAATATCTTCTTATCAACAAATAACTTTAAGAAATCTTTCTCTGATACTCATTAATAAACACTCCTGACATTATCGCTATACAGATCAACGAGATCTGCCCAAATCCTAAATTTTATCTTGAAACTGGAAAAGACACCAGCATTTGTGCTGCCTGTCACTTGCCAAACCTGATTAGCAGAAACAGGGATTGAAACTTTATGGGCGCTTTATTCAGATGGCCGGGGATCTGAGAAGATGGCGGGTTCATAGCCTAACAGAGCAGCTTACATTTTCTTTCCAAGCCAGAGTTGTTACAACAGAAAACAAAGTGCAGAGAGGGGTTTTGAAATTCAGGGAAAGTTAGATGAAAAAATCTGCAGTATTCTCTCCCTGGGCAGTTAGCTGTTCCCAAGGGTGGGTGATGTCAGTCTCTCCCTGGAACACAATAGCCAGATGTCTCCACTTGCTCCCCAGGCGGTAATCTTTAGCAGTGCCCCAGGAGGTTGGCTGTCTGTCCCTGGAGCCAGGATGGGCCTTATCTGTAGTTTCTGAAACAAAAGCTTTAACATATTCATTACTTACTAGGCTTATAACCATTTACCATAAACTAAAAATTTCCAAGTCTTGAATGCCCTATTAATCTCAGCTGTGACAGAAATTCTTATCTATATTGTTTTTTAAATAGTAAAATGACAAATCAATATGACTTTAAGTTAAAAATGTATTTTTTGTCATTTTAGGAGCCTATAGATGTTAAAATATTTTTGTAATCAAATTAAGAATGATATTTATTTCTTTAATGGAAAAAGTACTTGTATTTGAAGCATAACATTGGAATCTGAGTCTTTGATAAACAGATTCATTTTCAATTTAAATAAGTTGATTTCTATTCTTGCTCTTGGTAGCTAATAAAGAAGATATATGTTGTTCACAGTTGGAACTGCAAATTTTTGTTTGTTTGTTTTTCAGTGAATGGCAGGATTCTCTTCCTTCATAGAAACCCCTTGTTTACCCAGGGAAAAATCAACAAATCAGTCTACAATGTTTAGCATACAATTAGTCTGTGTCTCACAGACTCACCCCTCTTCTCCCAGAGGAAAATTCTCTAACCAAGCAGGAGATTCAGAGAAAGGGTTTTTCATCTACTCTTTCACTTATGTTGAAAGGGAGAGAAAACACTGTTACATCTTGTTTTTCATTCCTTCCAGGCAGTTCTCAATACAGTGTGAGAATGTCTCATATCTGTTTGCGTCTCCAGCCCCAGCATCGGTGGGAGCATATCAAGAGTTGAGTTTACAAAGTAAATTTTTTCAAAGACCTTTTCCTTTTTAAATTCAAGAATCTTGTCACTTGAAATAAAAACATGTCTCTGGGGTGTCACAGAGACTTATACAAATAGCTCAAGTGATACAAAAATATCTGCTAATTAGGCTACTTCCTCCAGCT
This sequence comes from Micronycteris hirsuta, assembly GCA_004026765.1. Lineage (NCBI taxonomy): Eukaryota > Metazoa > Chordata > Mammalia > Chiroptera > Phyllostomidae > Micronycteris > Micronycteris hirsuta. The sequence goes on from PVJI01014234.1 coordinate 34,341, forward strand.
ATTCTTCATCTTCAAAATACTTTGGAAGATATGGCCTCTCATTTTTTCTGAAAATACTCTTACAATTCATCTTTCAACTCAAACACATTAATAACTTCTTGAGCTCTCTTCCTCTGGTGAGCCACTGATGTCTACATACTGGAGGACACTTAGTTTCTCTTCAGGTTTTCACACCGTTTTTTTTTTTTTTTTTTTTTTTTTTTTTTTTTTTTTTTTTTTTTTTTTTTGAACATTCTTTAGTGAAATTTTTAAAAATAAAGTTAACCATTTCATGGCATTATCTGGAACTATTCTTTCCAACTATGAGAGTTTTAGATACCAACATCTCACTAGGAAAGAAGCAATATCTTATAATAAAGTCAGTAGTTTCTTTTATAAGGGGGGGACACTTCATGAAACCACATATTTATAGATACTGAGGGGAACAGAGTTTGCTACCCCAAAATATTTTTATAAAATATTTTTTATTTTAAGCTGGTAAGTTTTAAGATACAAAAGACTCAAGAAGAGCCCTTTATCCACCCCACCCCCTTACCTCAATAAAGAAATTAAGTAGAAAAGCCTGTTTCAGAAGGGTGGTACCTTAGTATGATATGAGCTAAGTGTGGTAGACAGGGAGGGACCAAGCCAAGTCTGTCTGTTAGATTATCTTCTGTGCACATTGTGTCTGACTCTGGTGTTCTGGAAGAATTTGTTTACCATAGGTTTGCTCCTTCTCGTCTACTTGTGAGTTGCCTACCTTCCCTTTGAAGTCCAAAGCACTGCCCCACTTTCTCCTTAGCTCAAAATGGCACATAAGTCTCATAACTGCCGTATTTGTCCTTAAACACCCTGTGATGGAATGGATGTGCACGCATAACAAATTTGGTTATTTTCTCCTGTTAATCTGTATTATGTCAATTTGATGATTAGACTAGCCAGAACTATGATGGAAGATATACCTTTTTCCCGCCTCCAAAAATACAAACACAGTAATTCCAGACAGACCTTTTGTTTCCAGACTGGAGGACAAACCATTAAATATATATTGGTATTGCTTGTTTTGGGAAGTAACTCATTGCAGACTATGTTGTATTGAATTTCTCTACTATTTACAAATCTGACAAACACTACAGCATGGCATTTATTGGTGAAATTGTTACAGGGCGCAGCCAAGAAATGGGCCCAAACAAGGATTTGTAGTAGGGTCCAGAACTCAAGGTGTCCAGGAAATATTAGAAATATGTATATAGAATGTCCACACCCCCACAGGTCTGAACTGGGTGGGGGATGGGACTCCTGGAGCATGGCCATTCAGAGCTTTGGGTATGGGAGCAGCTTCGCAGCTAGCCTCTGCCATGGTCGTTTAACATATCTATAACCTTTAACTGGTTCCATAGATATGTTAAATAGCTGTGGCCATGCTTTGAGCCAGGGGGATGGAGGAGATTTCCACTCATGATGTAGCCGAGAGGCAACTCCCCCTAGACACAGCGCCTGCGTGAAAACTTGGAGATGGTTGGCTCTGGGCCATGGGGTCACCCCTGCCCACAGCTAACATGGCAGCCCAGAAAGCTGGAAGGATATGAAGTGCTGGCAGGTGTAGCCAATTGAAGGAGGAGTTGGAAATGAGGCTGCAGAAGGAAATCGGCGTGGGGGATTTAAACCTAGGCACCGCAGCCATATCGCTCTCTTGGAACACTCGGCTTTTGGTGAGAGGGAAGAGCCACGCAGCTTTGGGGCTCCCTTTGCCACTCGGCTTAGGAAGCAGCAGAGACTTTGCCTGGAAGAAAGGGGTGAAAGGACTTTTGCTGGTGGGCCACGAGAAGGTGCCTCGTGGTTTTGGAGTAACATGCTTTTGGATTTACCTGGAGTTTTTTGGATTAATTTGGAGATCGCAGCGCAGTGGCGACACATCAGATGGTGCTAGAACTGAAAATCTGCCTGTATCACGCTTCTACTTCTTCTCCTACGGTACCCTGGACTGGGAAAAGTGGGGGAAGGAAGGACTGTGGGTGTTTATGGATATTCTAGAGAACTCTAGTATTTTAAAGAAGGCCTTAAGTTATTATTCCAAGTCTGTATAACTTGTAAATAAATAATTATTTTCCTTTTCACAAGTCTCTGGTATTGAGAGAAGTCTTTCCATTGGCGGCGAGGCAAAACGGACCTAGAGCGGGGCTGGGAATCGTTAGGTGCCCCGTCTGCCCTTTTGCTTGGTAACAAAATCTGTTGATTTATGAACCTAGATTGAGGAGATGCTGTTTTCAGCTTATTACATGAAACCGCTTCCACCTCAGGTGGCATGTCATCAATACACTGATGTATAAGACTAGCAGAGGAACCTTTTCAATTTCTCATTTTGCATCTGTGTCAGCATGCATTGCTATTGTTTTACATGCTAGAGCTATGAGGTTTTCACCAGCTTTTCTTTTTCTCACTTGAGTCTTTTTCTTTTCAGGCCATTACATTCTGTGCTTAAAAGATTTCTTTCTTTGAGCCTTTTCACTAAATGTCCCTTTGTTTAAATAAAAGCTTTTCTTTTACTTTTTGAAAGTCTAATGACTGTATAATGAAATCAAACGTTTTATTTGCAAAATGTTTTGATAGTTAGCTATGCATCTGCTTAATTGCTGGAGCCATTGCTACTCTGTGTTTTTTACAATGAGAAATAAAGTCTGAAAGTCTGCATTAAAAATTTGATACTTATTATAGACAAATATTCTGAAAACAAAGAAAACAAGGAACAAACAGGAGAAAATTTGGAGAAATAAATGAATAGGAAAGACAAATGTAAATGCCTCTTAATAATATAAAATGATGTTCAAACTTTATTTTCTGATAAAAAGCCAGTCATCTTTCATATTGTTGCTCTTTATAGTTATGTCTTTTATTTTTGTGGTTGCAATCTTATTTTTGTTTTAGTAACTCAACTATCAAGTCGCTACTTATAGTTCTTTTTATTTTTTTCTGATTGTAGTTTGCTGAACTTCCTCGATCTAGAAAGCTTTTTAATTTTTAGAGTCAACTTTGGGGAGTTTTCAGTTTTTATTTTTAAATCATTTTTCTATCTCAATAATTACTATTATCTATCTTGACCCCAATTATATTTATGTTACAGATTTCTGATATTGTTTCATAGGTCCCTAAAGCTCCATTTTTTTCAATATCACTACTCTTTTAAACTGTTTGCCATCTATAACACAATAAACTAGAACATCTTCCTTTACCCCCACACTTCCTCTAACAACTAAGATTTTTAAGTTGAATTTATTGGGATGACATTAGTTAACACCATTATAAAGATTTCAGGTTTACAATTCTATAATAGATTTTCTTTTTCTTTTTTTTTTCTTTTTAAGATATTATTTATTTATTTTAGACGGAAGGGAATGGAGGGAAAAAGAGATGGGGAGAAACATCAATGTGTGGTTGCATCTCACATGGCCGCCCTGGGGACCTGGCCTGCAACCCAGGCATGTGCCCTGACTGGGAATTGAGCCAGTGACCCTTTGGTTTGCAGCCTGCTCTCAATCCACTGAGCTACACCAGCCAGGGCTAAATAAAAAATATATATATTTTTTAATATATTGATTATGCTATTATAGTTGTCCCATTTATTCTCTCCTTTATTACCCTCTGCCCTGCACCTGCCCCCCAACAAAAATTCTCCTACCTTAGTTGTACATATAAGGTCTTTGGCTTCTCCATTTCCTATACTATTCTTATTGTCTCCCTGTCTATTTTCTACCTACTAATTATGTTATGTATTCCCTGTACCTTTCCCCGTCTCTCCCCCTTCCACTCCCCTGCTGATAATACTCCATGTGATCTCCATTTCTGTGATCTGTTCCTGTTCTAGTTGTTTCCTTGTTTGTTTTTGTTTTAGGTTCAGTTGTTGATAGTTGTGAATTTGTTGTCATTTTACTGTTCACATTTTTGATCATCTTCTTGTTCTTAGATAAGTCCCTTTAACATTTCATATAAATAAGGGCTTGATGATGATGGACTCCTTGAACTTGACCTTATCTGGGAAGCACTTTATCTGCCCTTCCATTCTAAATGATAGTGTTGCTGGATAGAATAATCTTGGATGTAGGTCCTTGCCTTTCATGAGTTCAAATACTTCTTTCTATCCCCTTCTTGCCTGCAAGATTTCTTTTGAGAGATCAGCTAATAGTCTTAGGGGAACTCCTTTTCTCTTGCTGCTTTTAAGATTCTCTCCTCTTTAATCTTGGCTAATGTAATTATGATGTGCCTTGGTGTGTACTTCCTTGGGTCCAACTTCTTTGGGAGTCTCTGAGCTTCCTGGACTTCCTGGAAGTCTATTTCCTTTGACAGTTTTAGAAAGTTCTCCTTCATTATGTTTTCCGATACATTTTCTATTTCTTGCTCTTCCTCTTCTCCTTCTGGCACCCCTATGGTTCGAATGTTGGAGTGTTTAAAGTTGTCCCAGAGGTTCCTAAGCCTCTCCCTGTTTTGTTGTTGTTTTTTTTTTGTTTTTTTTTGTTTTTTTTTTAATCTTATTTCTTCATTCTGTTCTGGTTGAATGTTTATTTCTTCCTTCTGCTCCAAATCATTGATTTGAGTTCCCTTCACTGTTGGTCCCATGTATATTTTTCTTTATTTCACTTTGCATAGCCTTCACTTCTTCTTCTATTTTACAACCACACTCAATAATTTCTATGAGCATTCTGAGTACCAGCATTTTAAACTCTGAATCTTATAAGTTGGCTATCTCATTGTCACTTAGTAATTTTTCTGGAGTTTTCATCTATTTTTTCATTTGGGCTATATTTATTATTTCTCTTGGTGTACCTGTTATGTTGCACCTGTTATGGAGTGGAGTCTTAGGTATTTGCCAGGGTGGGGCAACCCATTAGCTGCATTGTGGCATTGACTGTGGGGGAGGGGTCTGAAAGCAATGCTGCTTGCTTGGCTCTAGGCCAGCTCTATGTCTATATAACAAGAATAAAATGGTTTATTTTTATAGTGTATCATTCTTTCCCCAAAGCTTTTTCTACCAGGTACAAATGCCACAAAAGTCTTGTAATTAGTCTATAATTTTTCTGTATTGGTTTGTGTGTTGAGCCTCATTTTGACACCAGATTTACATTTGCCATCTTCAAAAAATTAATTTACTAGTTTTACATTTGATATATATTCTGAATCCATTTTTAAGGCATGGGAATTTTGTCTCATTAAAAATGTGAGAGAAAATATTGAAGAAACAATCTGGACTGGGACAATTATGAAAATAATATTTTATATTTTAAGAAATCCATGGTCTTAAAGTTTTTCTCCTAATTGAATAAATATTTACAACTTACATTTTGGAAGTTTATCTATTTATTTCTATCGTAGGATATAATGTATCTTTTAATTACAAATAAACACTTAGAATTCATATCTCTTGTCCTTATTGTCTATTATTGTTTTCATTAATACAAACTGTGAAATAAGCCAAAAATACATTAATTGTATTCAAATATAATAATTCTATATTTTGAAAATAGAAAATCCAGTGAACACTACATGTACATTTACATGTTTCATGTACTTAGAAGCTAGCCTCATTTTGCCAAGAATGAGACCACAAAGAAAAACTAACCCTGAGTCTATTATCAAATAAAGATAATTATGACTCCTTCGTAACAGGACTTTTGAATACTGACGTTACCTAAAGGCACTAGGAAGAAGTATTTTTATGCTCTTCAAAGCATGAATGATATGACACATTTTACATTCTTCAGTACATGGACATAAATATAGAACTGGAATATTTACTTCAATTTTTGTTGCTTTAATGCATTTTTGACTATCAATGCACTTTTGCTTATTTAATTTCCTACACAATAATTTAATTGCTTTCCATGTCTTATGATATTCAATAAAGCAAAGCAATGAAGCAAAAAATAGCAAGACCTCTTAGAAAGGTTAAAAGGAAACCTGTACAGGGACAAGAGTGAATAGCACCTTCATGCTAATTACCTTTGAAGGGTCAAGGCTTATAAATAGTGAGATTTTTCACTAACTGTATTAATATATATGTTTAGAATTCACATGGTCAGAAAAATGAATAAAATTTAGTAGTCATATTACTACCTATTTAGTAGTCATGTTAACTTCTAATTATTAGATTTTATTCAAAATATTTTTCTCAGGAATAGAACTCTATGATGCAACTTGATGCTATAGAATTATAATATAAAGAATGCATACTATTGAAAAATATCACAAGTTAACAAATTCTATTCATTATTTCAGAAAGTCTCCTGAAACCTTGTGGACATATTCTTTTAAAAAAGGTTAGAAGGAAAATTGTGTTTTATTATCATTTATTTCCTTAATCCCCTCCACCTTTTCAGCCACATTGGTTTTGTCTATTATCTATCTGTTGATAACTAATTTATCTACTTATTTATTTTTGCTTATGGTCCACCCAGCAGTCTTATTCTCCAAAGTTAACAACATCATTTGTCATTTTTTAAATTTTTTCACATCAAATTTTCATGCATCTACTCTCATGTTTAATGTACTAACATTTAGAAATAAATGGTATAGTTATCACAGAAATAACAAAAAGTCACAAAAAAAGGTCATTGCAAGTATCTGTACCAATAATCTGTAAAAAAGGTAGGCATTTTAAACTGTATTAAAATACGGGTACAGTTTAAGTATTCAAAGAAGGAGAACAAATTGATTTTTGAAAGTGGGTACACATGAGAAAGCACTTGGAGTTGAAATTTTAAGTGTCATTTAGATGAAAGAGTGCATGTGAGGCTAACTTTTGTGGAAATTTGTATTGTGAAATGAAGAAAGATAATTTCTAACCTATAATTGGGAGTGTAATATGTGCCAAATATCAGAAATAGTTTGTGTTTTATCCTGTAATCAATGATTTAAGTGTTTAAATTACTGAGAAGAAAAAACAGAATAAAAAGTGTATTTTAATAGAACATATTTGGCCATTTGTGAAGAGTGTTTTATATCATTAGTTCTCAGTCACAAAAAGAATGTGTAGTTCCACCTTCTGCTGGGAAGCAAAGGGAGAGACTGATGTGATACAGCTAAAACTTTTCAGTATCTTGCTAAGTGAGGATATTTTGATCTTTCTTTACTATATAAATTATATCAGTAAGTAAATCCATTGCACAGAAATATTGGTAGGTTCTTCTATATGTAAATGACTTCAGTCAACATAGCTTTTGTAGTACCAGCCTACAATAATATAAATACAGAACTTCAAAATGTTGACCCATTTTGGATGGGTTAAAAAAGGCATTAAAGACTAACTTTAAATTTTAAAGAAACGGATGGACTTCCGGCCAAGATGGAAGCATAGGTGGACGCACTGTTCCTCCTCGCAATACCAAAAGAGGAAAAAAAGCAATTTAGAGGGCAAGGGCAGCCATACCTGACAGAAAACTGAAGTGAGTGGAAGTCCAACAGCCAAGGAGTTAAAGAAGACACATTCATCCAGACCGGTAGGCCGGGTGGAGCCCGGTGGAGGGCACTCTGCGAGACTCGGTTTGTGGAGCGGTGCTGGTGGTGCTCCAGCCACCTGAAGCGGCCAGTGGTGGGCGTGCCTGGCCAAAGCGTGGTGGGTTCACTCTGCGAGACCAGGGCTGAGACTGGTGGCCCAGCAGTCCCTCATTAGCATGCAGATAGACCAGGAGGAAAAACTGGGGAAAGGAAGACACTGCTTGGCCCACCAACGCAGGGAAATAAATCCTCAAATCACCAATTGAAGACACCTGTGGGGGTTGAGGCGGCAGGAGGAACTGCCAGCCTCGCAGGAGAGTTCGTTGGGGAGACCCACAGGGACTCAGAACTGCGCAGATTTGCCCACTCACCCCGGAGCCATCAAGGAAGGGATCAACTTGCTGTGGGCAGCTGGGGAGGTGCTCAGAGTGAAGCAAGGACCATTGTTCTCTCAGGCCCCGCCCCCACACACAGTGTCGCCACACAGCAAAGTGGGTTTCCTCGCCCTGGTGAACACCTAAAGCTCCACCACTTAAAGTAACAGGTGTACTGAGGGGGAAAAAAAAGAAGGCCCCCAATGAGAGAGAAAAAAATGGCGACAAGATAGGGGGGAGCAGAGTCCACTTCCTGCTCCCCACAAGTGAAACACCTAGCTGATTTTCTGAGGAACAGAGCGAACACCCAACAGTATTCCAGCATATATGAAGATTGGTGACCAAGATTACAGGGGAAATTGAACGATCAGATGCCTGACACAGAGAGGAGGTCCAGGGGAGCAGGCATGGCCAGACACTTTTAAAGCCAGCCAGCAGAAGTTTTTGTTTGTTTGTTTGTTTGTTTGTTTTCCCCACCCTCCTTACTATCCTTCTTTATTTTTTGAATTCCTTCCTCCTTCCTTTCATTTAGTATTCCTAGTCTTCTCCTCTTTTTATTTCTTATTTTTAGTTTTTATTTTATTTATTGTATTTTTTTTTCTTTATTTTTTCTTCTTCTTCCTTCCCCTCTTTTCTTTATCCACAGGTGAGACATTAAAACCTGGAGTTAAAAAGAGAACAGAGCTAGATCCAGACAAGAGTCAGCCCTAAAAAGAGAGACAGTGACACAAAATTAACTTCGCTACTCCAGAGAACTTGACAGATCAATTTAAGAAACAGAGGCTAGCAAGAGTCTCACAAACAATGGGAAGACAAAGAAACAATCCCCAAATGGAAGGAAAGGAGGAAACCCCAGAAAGAATGATAAACGAAACAGAGGCAAGCCAACTATCAGATAGTGAGTTCAAAGCATTGGTTATCAGGAAGTTCAAGAAGCTTGATGAGCTTGCAGAGAATTTCCAGAAACTATGAGGAAACTATAATGAACTCACCGCAAACTATGTCAACATGAAAAAGGAAATAGAAACTACCCACAAGGGTCAAGAGGAAATGAAGAATACAATATCTGAACTAAAGAACACAATAGAAGGAATCAAAAGCAGGCTCAGTGCACCAGAGGATCAGATCAGTGAGCTGGAAGACAAGGTAGAAAAAAAAAAAAAAAACACCCAAAAAGAGCAGGAACAGGAAAAGAGACTCAGAAAGAATGAAGAGGTATTAAGGGAAATGCAGGACAACATGAAATGTAATAATATTCGTATAATAGAGATACCAGAAGGAGAAGAAGAAGAGCAAGGGATAGAAAACGTGTTTGAAAACGTAATGATGGAAAACTTCCTTAATCTGATGAGAGAAAAAGTCACACAAATCCAGGAAACACAAAGAGTCTCAATCAAAAGGAACACAAACAGGCTCACTTCAAGACACAACATAATTAAAATGGCAAAAATCCAAGACAAAGAGAGACTCTTAAAGGCAGAGAGACAGAGACAGGAAGTAACATACAAGGGAGCCCCGATAAGGTTAGCAGCTGACTTCTCAATGGAAACACTCCAAGCCAGAAGAGAATGGCAAGAAATATTCCAAGTAATGAGAACCAGCAGTCTGCAACCAAGGCTACTGTACCCAACAAGGCTCTGAATTAGGATAGATGACCAAATAAGGAGCTTCCCAGACAAAAGAAGTCTAAAAGAATACACCTCCACCAAACCAGCTCTGCAAGAAATGCTAAAGGGACTGCTTTAAGGAAAGGAAAGAAAATAGATAGAGAAAGAAATAGATACAAAAAAAAAAAAAATGGCAATGAATAACTACCTATCGATAATAACCTTAAACGTAAATGGATTAAATGCTCCAATCAAAAGACATAGACTAGCTGAATGGATAAGAAATCACAATCCACACATACGCTGCCTACAAGAGACCCACCTCAGGACAAAAGACATACACAGACTGAAAGTGAAGGGCTGGAAACAAGTTTTCCAAGCAAACGGACAAGAAAAAAGAGCTGGGGTAGCAATACTCATATCAGATAAAATAGACTCAAAAAAAAAGGGGGGCCATTAAGAGAGACCCAGAAGGACACTTCATAATACTCAAGGGAAGAATCCACCAAGAAGACATAAACATTGTAAATATATATGCACCCAACACAGGAGCACCCAAATACATAAAGAAAATCTTGGAGGACTTGAAGAAGGACATTGATAGCAACACAATTATAGTAGGGGACTTCAACACCCCACTGTCAAAAATGGACAGATCTTCCAAACAAAATATCAGCAAAGATATTGTGGCATTGAACAATGCCCTAGAAGAAATGGACTTAACTGATATATATAGGGCCCTTCACCCCAAAGAAGCTAAATACACATTCTTTTCAAATGCACATGGAACATTTTCAAAAATAGACCATATGATAGGACACAAAACAAGCCTCAACAAATTCAAGAAAATTGAAATCATACCAAGTTTTTTCTCTGACCACA